>CAJDYZ010004702.1:58952-97159 GCA_903986555.1 Heterotrigona itama
GTATTGAGTATACCACCTGGCTGGTTATGTTATTTAGCTCCTGAAATAGTTCGACGATTGAAACCGCAAGAGAATCGGGATCAGGAAGAATTACCATTTACCGAAGCTTCTGATGTTTATGCATTTGGGTTAGCGAAAGATGATAACAAAATATAATTTTAAAATATCGTTTTTTTCTTCAAACTCGTTTAAAATTATCGTAGGACCGTATGGTACGAGCTTCTATGTGGAGAATGGCCGTTTAAAGGTCAACCTCCAGAAGCTATCATTTGGCAAGTTGGCAAAGGAATGAAGCAAACTTTAGCTAATTTGCAAGCTTCTCGTGACGTAAAGGTACAAATATTATTTTATAAAATTTTAATTAAATTTATCTTTAAGCTTTCATAAAAATTCATAAATTATCACAATTGCTTTTCTATTGATTTATTTATATATTTCATAGGATATCCTAATGCTTTGCTGGTCATATCATGCAGAAAATCGGCCCGACTTTGCAAAATTGTTAACTACTTTGGAAAAGCTGCCTCGCAAAAGGTTAGCACGTAGTCCTTCTCATCCTATACATCTTTCTCGTTCTGCAGAATCCGTGTTTTGAATACATTTAAGTCTATTTAAATACACTGTTGTTCTCGTAGTGTAAATATAGAACTGTGCAAGTATTGCCAGATCTTTGTTCGTGAAAGGTAAAATAAAAATAATCACTGAAAGATTCGTTCGTTTATCCTTCTTTTAGGCTATAGAAATATTATTAAAATAAACACGAGAAAAAATTAATGTTTTATTTCTTAGATAATGCTACAGTTTGTATACAGAACGTAATTTTATCTTTCATAACAATAAATAGTGCGAATATTAAACGAAGATTTATTGTCATAGAATAAAAAAATACTGAAATTAATATACTTATATGATACATTAAAATACAAAAATGGAGGATCATATAATAACAAAATTTTCATCAATTATGCGCTTCTTGTAATTCTTGTAGTTGCCTTTGAAGATACGCAGCACGTAATTTATTTAAAGCTATTCTTTTCTTAAACGTCAGTACCAAAGGCTTAGTAATTATATCTGTTATATGAACTAACGTTCGAGTTCTCACTGTAATTAACAATTCAATTAATTTATTATTTATAATAAATAAACCTTTTTAACATTATGAAATAAATAAACTAACCGGCATTATTGTGTATGCTGGCAAGAATATCCTGGCAATCTTCGAACGTTTCTGCTGTTTCTTCTTCTTCTTGTACCAAAAGTTTTAACAAATCTGTCATTGTCTAAAAAATGTACAAAGATTAAATTTAGTTATAGATCGAAACCAACTATATTTGTATTATTTGAAAACTTACTTTTAAACATATATTTGATATTATTGGCGTATGAACAATTTCCAATGGAATTTCTACTACTTTGTCATTGTGAGATTGAAAACAAATTAAAGAAATCTCTTGTTCCTATAAAATGCTTTATTCAGAAAAATGAAAATGTAACACGATATTAGAATCATTTGTTCATCGTTTACCTTAGAGTCTTTACTTTCTGAAAATACTGAAAATATCAAACCCACAAAACCATCATCCATCGTTTGATAATTTGTTTGGGTTCTAATATCTATAAAAGTATTCTTTTACGTTAAAATGATACTTGATTATAATTTACTTTATCAATAATATATAATTTCGACTGACCAAGATGCGATGGATAAACTGTGATGTGAGGATGAGAATGATACCATCCAAGAACATGCACAGGACGTTGTAATTCTTCACTCAAACGGTCTGCTTCACTGACAGCTTTTAACAGTTGTTCGACTGAAATTTCTACTCTGTCTTTCTTTTTGTCCAAACGTCTCAAAATAATGACCGATACGATGTTTGCTACATTGCATACCGCCTAATAAATCATTAACGAAGCAATACATATTTTTTCATATATATATATATAATATATTATATATAATATATTATATATATATATAAAGTTGTATAAAATAACAAATACACTAATGAACATACATCCCCAATTAGTAGACCCATTACTTCAAATTTTTCTGTCGACAAGGCATGCTGCAAGCATACCATGTATACATCTGTCTGTAATTTTACTTTTGACAATGTAAATCCAGCCATTGCATAAATCTTAAACTCAACTATAATTCTCAATATTTGTTATACAAATGCCGAATCTGCAATTATATTAAACATTAAATTTGAAAAATTTTATATCAAATAAACAAGAAGTAGACTTTAATTAATTTTTCACATACGAAAATAAAAATTCGTGCACGAAAAAATGAAATAATCTTTGATACTATTTGAAATAAGTTTAAAACAAACTTAAAACCGATTATTATTCAAATTATTATTCTTACATTTTTATTTTCAATTATTTTTTCAACGAACTTGTTGAATAATTATTGTTTTATTAACTTTAACATCGCTAAAAAATTGCACACAAATTAAATATATATATATATATATGCGATATTTATATGCACAAATCTCCCAAGTAAAAACGATATTGTTTAAATTCTTATACGTTTTTAATTTTTATGTATTAATATACAAATTATATTTCGTGAAACATTACAAATATTTAAACTAAAATTTGCCACTAATTATACATCGATGTGTACTTGTTATCCTAGACGAAATCCCACTTTACATTTTACCACAAACGAGGTATATGACTCGACTGTGGCGATCTATTCATATACCTCATCTGTAATTTTACATTTAGAAAATATTCTAGTCAAGATAGATGGCGTTAAAAGAGTTTTCTTTTTTAACAAGCATATTATCATAGATGAGGCAATGATCATATGTGTAGATATGAAAAAATTTTATTTTCAAAATATTATATGTTGTAACAGAAATTATAACGTGACAGTAATCGTTTCTTGGTAAATGGAAGATTTTCGGAGATTTTTTTCCTATATAATAATCGAAGTGTCTTTTCATTCTCCATAAAAAGAGTATTATAAAAGTAGTTGTATCAAAATGTAATTAATTTGAAAGATACTAATTTTAATTTTGTGGAACTTATTGTACGATATATAGAAGGCTAACATAAATAAATATGACTGTTTTTCAGCCTTTTCTTGTTTTTCATATATTAAATTTTGCAAGACCTATTTTTTAAATCGAATGTTTTCCGAGTACCTTAATATGTTTTCATAGGAAATAAAATAAAATATAACAAAATATACATAGTTCAGTTGGAAAAAATAGAGATTTTAAAATCTAAAAAAAAAGATCTCGCGAACAATCTTGAGCTATTATAGTTTTTATCATTTCGAAACAAATAATTTGTGAAATATTTTTCAATCATCAAAAAATAAATCAAACATTTAAAATACTTTAATTAAAGCAAGACATTTTTTATATTTTAGCTACTTTTTCTTAAAAATGGTAAAAAGGCACAGTGAGAATAATCTTTATTTTTCACAAATAATTTACTTTTGTTGTTCTTATTGTTAGTCTTAAAAATTTATTGAAATTTTAACAGAGAAACTACGATTTATCCTCAAAAAAAGAACCATACAGTAGTATGCAATTCTCTGCGTCTTTATATTTTGTCTTTAATAGCTATTTTACGAAATTGTATTATAAAAAAACATTTAATAAAATATCGAATAATTCAAAAATAAATGGAATTAACGGGATTAAATGTTTCCAGCACTGCATGCCATAGATTACTTTACTTCATGGCGAATCACGATTCATAACAATATCGAATTATTCTCGACAAATTTTTAAGAGTACTTGGAAAGCAGTTTGTGTATGTTTGACGAATTAATAACTAACAATGATTAATAATGAACACAATTCGCAGGAATAACGTTTCATTAAATCGGTTATACAGTTGAACGAATACAAGATGAAATGTCGGAGATGTGTCTAACTGACTTTCAGAGCTGACCATACATGTAACGATCAATAACGCCTGATTAATTTTATTAATAAATGACTGATAGAATGGCTAGTAGAGAAACATCAATTAATTCGAAAAACTCGGATGACCACAGTGTCGAGGTTCGTAAATTTATAACATAATGCTGCAAATTTTCATAACTGTTTTTAACAATATGCACCGTAAATACGTTTTTATTATCCTATCATTCATCTAATAATATTACAAGAGCAATAAAATGATATTTTAATTCACGAGGATTTTATATTTTATATTTTAATTTATATACTTAAAACAGGTCATTCTTATATACCTGCAAATTTTAGATGTATGATAATTGTTATACGTGGAGAATTCAGTAGCTAATTTTCTATTAGAAAAGACTTGTGTCGTGCAAACATTCTTTTATTGTCAAATTTTTGTCAATCCTTTAGTCGATGAGACAGTTTAATTATAATACTCTAACGATTATATCATAATGACCAAACCAACTAACAATTTTGACAATGAAAGAATATTTATATAGCATAAATTATTTTTAGCGAGGAATGATTTACAATTGTTGGCTTCTCCATATATCTATTATATTAAAAATTACATCATTGCAATTAGGTTTAGATTTGAATTTATATTTTAGACATTGGCAGAAGTCTTCAGATGTTTCATTTGTATGGAAAAATTGACAGATGCACATCTTTGTCCCCACTGCAGTAAATTGTGTTGTTATACGTGTATAAGGAGGTGGTTGACGGAACAACGTTCGCAATGTCCTCATTGCAGAGCTTCTTTACTTTTACACGAATTAGTCAATTGTAGATGGGTTGAAGAAGTAACGCAACAACTGGATACACTTCAGGCTGTTGGTATTTCAAATTCCAGGCATGATGATTCCAATAGAGATAGGTATTTATAATTTTAAGCTTATAATTTATTAGTAATTTGTTTGTAACTTCCACGTGTTTTTTTTTTAAACAGGTGTAGTATGCACTGTGAGAAGTTGTCTGTTTATTGTTGGACTTGTCGTAGATGCATATGTCATCAATGTGCTCTTTGGGGTGGCACACATTCGGGACATACTTTTAAACCGTTGGAAGAAGTTTATGAACAACATGTTACGCAAATAAAAGCAGAAATAGGTCAATTAAAAAGAAGATTAGTCGAGTTGATAAGTCTTGTTCAAGAAGTGGTACGTGTAACTCTCGATTAATATTTTGAGTATTGTAAAACCAAAATGTTTTTATATTTGATTTTTTGTCAGGAACGAAATGTTGAATCTGTGAGAGCTGCGAAAGATGAAAGAGTCAGAGAAATTAGAAACGCGGTTGAATTGATGATAGCGCGTTTAGATTCTCAGTTAAAAGCTAAATTGTTAACGTTGATGGGTCAAAAAAATTCTTTGACGCTAGAGACGGAACAACTGGAGGCTTTGTTGCAAGAAGTGGAACATCAATTGCACGCTTGTACTCGTTCCGAACTTATAATCAAAAGTGCAGATATTTCGCGAATGATACATCAAGTACGAAAGAAACCGATGACGAGTTTCGTTACTGCTCCTGTTCCAGCAGATTTTCACAGGTTTAATATTGATTCTTTATGATTTTACGCAATATGAAATTAACATTCGAAAAATATCAATCTCTGATAATAATCTGTTATTTCAGCGAAATCGTTCCAGGCTATGACAGCGCTACGTTCGCGATGCAAAATTTTACGCAATTGCAATTAAAAGCGGATCCGGTATATTCTGCACCGTTGCACGTTAACGGATTATGCTGGAGATTAAAAGTGTATCCCGATGGAAACGGTGTTGTACGCGGAAATTATTTATCTGTTTTTCTAGAACTAAGCGCGGGTTTACCAGAAACATCGAAGTACGTAAAAATAATCTCATTTTCAATTACATTTTAGTTAAAAATCATTTTTTCAGGTACGAATATCGAGTTGAAATGATTCATCAGGGATCTCGCGATACAAGTAAAAACATCGTTCGAGAATTTGCTTCTGATTTCGAAATTGGCGAATGCTGGGGTTACAATAGATTTTTCAGATTAGATTTGCTCGCGACTGAAGGATATTTAAATACCGAATTGGATACTCTTATATTGCGGTATGTTAAATATGCATTGTTTCTTTTTCATCGCTGTACTGTATAATTATAATATAGAAACGAATGAACAGATTTCAAGTACGTCCGCCAACGTTCTATCAGCGTTGCAGAGATCAGCAGTGGTATATCAGTCAATTACTTACAGTCCAGAATCAATATGCCACTCAAATTAACGAATTAAAAGAGGTACTATACAGATTTGAAATATTCAGTTATATGTTCGTGCGTACCTCGTTACATGCGTCTTTGTGCAGAGATTGGCAATTGAGATATCCCGGAATGCTATGGCTGCAACCAGAGTACCTAGTGGTGCAACATTATGTGGATCAACGTCAAATGTAACATGCATGATGATGCAACAATCGCAAGCTGCTGGTGATCCATTACTTAATACCAATTCTACGCGTTCGGCTGAAACATATCAGAATGGCACATCTACGAGGTAAACGAACTTTTTTCTTTAAATTAATATTTTCAAAAACTCACGAATAATGACATTTTTCAAGAACAATTTTTTCTCGTTTGTGTAACAGATCGGTACAAAATGTTCTTCCTGGTGGAAGTAATAGTGGTGTTTTGTCGGATCAATTAATTCCAATGTGTGAATTAGGAGAACCTTCGAATATGCGTCCTCTTGGTTCTTCTTCAACGTTATCTTCTATTTCGTCCAAAACAAGCTTGAAACAACATAGAATCAATCTAAGCGTCGTTGAAGCTGAACTGCCCGGTATACATAGTACAAATGATAGTTCTGTAGGAGATTGCCCAGCTACGAATACTCACTCTCCCCCTCCCTCATATTCTTCGCCGACAGTACTTAATCAACAACAACTAAATCTTCTGTCTAGTAGCAGTAGCAGTGATAGTGGAGTAAGATATTTGAACTATGAGTATAAATGAATTTTTTAACTATATTATTTAATTTCTATTGAATTTAGGTATTATTTGAAGTAACAATTTATATTTGTTATAGGAATTAAGCGAACACGATATATATTTAGACGAATGCGAACATAACGAACCACATCTAACTCTTCTGGATGACAACTCTAATGACGAAAATGATGTAGACGATGAAACAATGTCAGGTATACGTTAGGATACATTGATTGTACGGTATACACTGATTTGCTATATCAGATTATTCGAGCAAGCTTAATTTCTCTCGTACTACTTTGTCGTCTAAAATCACAATATAACGTAGTAATGTGCTGAATAGGTACAAGTTCGAACAGAGGTTCTGTAGACGATGTGCAGAGACACAGGCGAGAAAGCAAATTAGATAAAGATGTTGAAAGTGAAAAACCCACAAATGAGAAACCAGATGAAGATTTTATGAAAGAAAATCCTACCTCTCGTGCTCCTAATCGCTTTCAAGCAGTATCGTAAAAAATTCTCTGTCGCTGTCCTTTTACATTTCATTTTATAACGAGAAAATAAATATTCCTGTATATGTATATAATAATGGTTCGAGTTACAGAAACTTGATCTTAATTTATAGTTCGTTCGAAATGATCGTTATAAATTATAAATTTAATATTTCCTATCAGTCGCGATACATAATTACGTACGCTTCGGTATATTTATATATCAATAAAAATATATTTTCAATGTGATTATGTTCACAGGAGAAAACGATATAGAAGTTGCAGAATCATTGTCACCATGGATTCGGAATAAGCAACGTACGAAACAACAGAGTAATCGAGAAGATACAGATGATATTCGGAGGTACGTTGTATTGACAGTTGAGAATAACTATAATTATGCTTTAGAAGATAACTTTTAACGATAAAATTTGTTGTTATAGATTAGCAGGCAATGATAGTTTGGAAGATGAGATTATGTTACATTTATTCAAAATGCAAGATCGAAATTCTGCTTGGACTTCACTGTGCTTTGATCAACGCGTAGATGATACTTGTGATTCAAGGACGACTTTAACAACTTTACAACGTCGTAATTCCAATCCTTTGCAACCGGAACACGACTCAACGTGTAACGAACAATTTGCCGACAAACGTTCTACATGCCCTTCGCATGTTTGCCAGCCTCGAATAATATGTAACGATAGACCAAAATTAAATCAATTATCTAATATCTGTCGGCAAGAAGTTTCTGGATTAATTGCTTGCGGAAGCCAGACACGATCTGAACCCGCGACTCGCTCAAATTCGATAGACTGTGAGAAAGAACTTCCAAAGATATCTATGGTTAATAAAATTAATCACGAGGTAGAAACATCCAGATCTGACTTAATAGTGCCAAATGGTAAGTATAATATATTACAAAATTTATATTCAGCTTCTTTCAGTGTATACATATACAATCATGTGAAGTGTATACTTTTTCAGTAGTATTAGATAGCAATAAAATTGTATCGAAGCATTTATTATCGCGACGACAATCTTCACCGTCATCGTCCACTAACGTTAGTATTATAAATAACGAGAATAAACTATTCGAATTCGAACAATTGCTGGAGACTATTCAATTGTCTCCGATATTTCAAAAGGACACTGCCAATTGTTTCAATAAATTAAGGTATCGATTATTTCTAATTACTAAAAAAAATTGTATTTTAAAAAATGCATTTTCAATGTCTTTAAACCATTCGTAGGAAAAATATTCCATTAAACGGAAAATCCAATGGTTGTGCCACTGCCGCTATTAAATCTACCACACTTTCATTGGTACACGATGTTCCATTATCATCCACGAGCAATGCAACTACGGATGCTATACCAAGTCCCAATAGTTACAGCTGGGCACCAGTGTTATATCAACATAAACACGGCAAGTACATTTATTTTTACAATAAATATCGCATAATTAAAATGATTTTGCTTTAGGTCAGAAGAATGTTTTAGAGGGTACCGTGCAAGCATCTTCCGATACTTCCAACAAATGCACCGCGGAAAAGTAAATACAGTTTTCTATTTTGTTATTGATATATTACTTATACTTCATAATTTTATACATGTAAGATATTTAAAAGTATAAAATTACATTATTATCATTGCAGATCGTTGGAAGAAACTAACTCGTGAATTCATTCTCAATTGCATCCGTCATTTAATGTTACGAATGTTCTGTGATTTTTTTTATTTATCTAAATGTAATGTTAATTAATATTATTAAAAGTGATGAAAAAAAAAATAGTAAGAACGGTAAGAATTGGAAACCTAATGTTCCAATGTTTTGACATGGTAAATAATACTTTACTAAAATTACTGTTTTGCAGCAGGTACTGTATTAAAAAATGTAAAATATTGCAATTACGATTATGTAATGGTATATAATTCAGTACTCCCTTTGAGATAATTTCTTTAAATTTTACTCGGATTACTAGTAATGTACAACCAATTTTTTTCAACTTAAAAAGTATATATAAAAAGGTATATTATGTATATAAAATATATTCGAATTTAAGTAAACTTAGACTCGAATATCAATATTAATATATTATGTTGTATAAAAATACTCGATACGTTTATTTCTGCAGATGGTTATGGTTTTACAAGTATTGCGAGAACAAATTTTGTATTTTTATGTGATTGCTTGTGAATATACATAAAGCGAGCACAGCCCGTGACAGTAAAATAAAATAAAGAGTATAACTAAATACATATTCTTTGTTATTTTACCTATTACATACTTGAATCTTACTGTAAGTACATAAATTAATTTAAACGAGTTACATTGCGTTCAAATGTAAAAATTTATATACTTTATAAAAAATACAAGTAATGTTTGAAGTTCAGGTTTTAACGTTTGTTACATTTGCGTTTAATATCGTTAAAACATGAATTACTTCTTATTCTTGTTACACGAAACAACGAATACATTCGTACACATTTATATCACATCTGAACGAGATTAAGAGTCAGAAGTAATTCTATGTTTCAGAATGCTTATATATCATCGTTACGTTTGTAATAAACGTTATCTGATCTGTCAATAGTATATATATAATAGTGAATAAAATACATAGTAGTTTGTACAAATCTTAAATGAACTTTTACATATATATGTAGACCTAACTGTTTTTTGCATTTCTCTATTTACAATAAGTATTTAGAAATTTATTAAAAATTATTTAAAGTAATGAAATTCAATAGTGAATGGCATGGCAAATAAAATATTATTGTTTTTTTTCATTTAAATTTCTTTTTATGAAAATATGACTTTTTTTAATATGATGTGCTAGATATACACTAAGGAAAAAATAATTGTTTTGTCTTACTATCATCTTGTATTCGAACTAAAGAACATAAATGGTTAAGTAGTATTATATGCCATTCTATTTTGCATATACGTAACAAGTAATTCGTTGCAAAATCTTTCATCTTCTGGATATTCTCTTGCTTTTTCTTCGTTCGGTATATAATGAGCACCGCTAAACTTGTAGAAGTACCTACCAATCGCGTGATGATTTATGCCTTGTGAATTAGGAGATAATACCAAATTTTCTAATAATATAACAATGTATATGTCAGTATACAAATATATATGTCAGTAATAAATAATATCTTACTTATATATCGGTAATAAATAATATATTACCTTGTGCCACATAATGACAGGACCCATCATCTACAAATATATTATAAAATGGTTGATTTGCACCCTGATCTAATTCATCTACGTTCATTTCATTCATCCATTCTGTCGATGCCATACAACGTGGATCCCATCCTGTTATTACACAGAAGTATCCATGCATTCTATGTGTCATGATCAATCCTATCGCATATTTTACGCTTGGAACTCTCCTCTTTGGTTTTACTTCTTCCTAGATAAAATACATGTAAATTATAAATTTTTTCAATAAATTGTTATTTAAAAATTTTTATAAATATTATTGTGAATCTAACCTCAGGCTGTAACTTCTTCTGACATCTTTGGAGCGTTTGAAACGTTTGCAATATGATATTCGCTTGTCCTCTTGATATCAACTCTAAATCCTAAAAATTTCGATAATTTTGTAAAATGAAAATGTAAATTTAATTTTTTATGACACATCGATTTCATGAAATACCTGCTGCATATTTTCTAATATTTTCACTAGTTCAGTTAAATCCATATATTGTGAAATATATATTCGACCTAATTGTAAAATTATGTTCGCATCAGGTTGTATCATATATCGGAGTTCAAGAACGGAACGTAATCTTGCAGTCCTACCATTTATATGAGTATGCTGCCTAGCAGCTATTTCTAAATTGTTTGCTATTCTTGTTACTACCTATAAAACAATGTTAGTATATTATTCATTCAAGAAATAACAAAAAACAAAGATTTTTAGTTCAAAACAAAATTATAAACCTCTGTCGCAGTTGCTGCTTCATGAACATTATATTTTTCTATTGGACATCTTGAAATACCACCAATTCTAGGACAATTTTCCTTAGTTATAAATTGACCGTGATTGAAGACATCGATATAGAAATTTTCTGTATCCTTAAATCCTGGTCCACTAAAATAAAATATGTAGTAATATCCAATAAAATGAAACTTAAAATTAAATAATTATTACACTAAAATTATAAAAAATTCATATATTTCGTGCAAATTTCTAATATATATAGTGAATAAATTATTAATCGTACTGACATCAATTAGAAACTTACTATCTTTCCTTCCATCGTAATAAGAAATGAGATGGAAAATTAACAGGTTCACAGTGTACACCAAGTCTTCGAGCTACACTTTCAAATACTATCGCTAAAGTTATAGGAATTCCAGATCTAGATTCTAAAACCTAATGAAAAAATTATAAATATTAGAAATCTACCTTGTGATATGAAATTTTTTTTATTCACAACTTACATGGTCTATAAATGATTTTTCCAACCAATAATACATTTTACTATTTCCATAGAATTTTAACTTTTCAAATAATACTTCGCATAATGCATCTGTTATTTGTCTTGTCTCTGTAACATTCCACTCATTGTCATCGATAATATTATTTTTCCAAAAATTAAATCTCTCATTTGGAACTGAAAATATAGAATGACTTGGATATTGTTCTCTCAGCAATTCTTTAGTTTGTTCTGCAATATTATCTAATATCGATGATATTGCAAGATATGACACATTTTTTTCTGGTTGACTCCATTGAGCTACAAAAGTTGCACCACGTTCCAAGGTCTGTTGTTTTGGTGGTAGAGAAATAAATTTTTGCCATTCATCCTTCAAATGGGTTTGTTTTAAATATCGAATAATTTTGAGAGCATAATATTTATGTGTTAAATTGCTGAAAGAATTTATAATATCATTCTAAAGTTTATAATATCAGTCTAAAGTTCTAAAATAAAATATTTTACTATAATATACTTACGTAGCAGGATGTTTAATTAAGCTATCAAGTTCATCTAACAGAAAATAATAAGCTAAAGGATGAGCACTTTCTTTTGGACAAAACAAAGGGTCTAAGTCTTTAAATTCTGAATTAGGTAACTCTTGCTTCCTGTGATGTTTACTAGACATAGAAAATAAATGACAAAGCAACGTTGTTCTGGTAGTAAGACTAATTTTCATTTCTTCTTTCCAATTTATCATTCGATGCTCTAGTTTCTTATTTGTTTCATATATTTCTTTCAAAAGTGGCCATCTATCGTTGCACGAAAAAAAAATAATAACAATAATAAAAATGATATTGAATATTCTAAATAGAAATAGTTGTGAAAATGTAGCATAACGATCAAATAACATAGTATTTTGGGGGATATTCTCTATTCATAGTATTTATAAACAAAACATATATAGTATATAAATTGAAATTTATATCTCAAACTCTAAAATAGCAATTTACGTTTCACGTAGTATAAAAAGAATTCATTTGTAAATCTACTGTAAATTTCAAACATTTAAATGATCAAAGTAAATAAAACAATCATAACCATTCAAAGTAAACGGCGAATGTACAATACATATGATTCCTTATTTTAACAATAATTTATTAAGGTTTAAGATAGCGATTGATATACCTTTGAAAAAATTTTGTTTTCCAAAGTTTATTACTTCCATTGACAATTTTATATAGATTTTTGCAAGCCAAACCGAAATGAACGACATCCGCAAGGCTGAGTTGTTTATCTTCCAAAATGTACACAATTATCTCTCCAGGTAATACAATTATTGCATCACTTGCCATTTTTTCTAGTTTTCTCTTACAACGAACGATTAAACAGAATCTTCTACGCTTCTATAAAATAATATTATAAAATTGAACGGAACACATTCCCAACGTGTATCTGCCATTAGACTGGCTCAACGTCAGAATCAAAGTCGGAACTTTTTCACGAACACTCAAATTGACACTTTTGCAAAGAGACGAGGACGGGGAGGAAAATTCACTGTTTCTAGATAAAATACTACCACAACAGGAATGACAATAGTTAGCCAGTTGGTATTGCACTAGTTGTATCAACCAATGAGAATATTCTTTTTCAAACCAAAACAAGAATTTTCAATAATAACTCTTTATTGAAATACATGACCTATAGATTAACAAACAGACTGCAAATATTTATTTTATTAGATTCCACCTTTTTAATTATATCTATAAAAGCATGAATTTTTCTCGCAATTTACTAGATTCGCAATCTATCAATAAAAGATATGATATCTATGATATGCATTATTACTTATCTATCGCAAATTTGCACAACATAATTTTAGATACAATTTAATTAAGAATAATATTTTTTGCGATATATCTAATTTAAAACTTTCTGCAAACATTCGTGCAAATTAATTTTATGAATAGAATTTAAAAAATAGAATGTATCATGTAGAAAATTGTTCATATTTTTGTATGCATTTTGTATATAATTGCATGTATCCTATTTTTGTATTTTAAAAATTTTTTATAAATGTATAAAAATCCGCAGTGCATTTATAAGGATGAGCACTATTTTCTATGTTTTAAAAATTTTAATAGAATTAATTCAATATGCGTGATAATCCAGGCTTTGACGAAGAGTCATGCAGTCAACTTCATCGATTTTTAACGTGTTTGTTTTAACGTTGATATCTTCTTCCATCTGAATTTGTGTTTTGAGTAAATAACGTAATGATGCCTGAGCCTGAAGCAATGTGTATTATTATTGATGATAAATTAATCAAACAATGAAACAGTAACTTGTATGAAATGTGTAAAACATAAACCTCGAACATAGTTGCTTGCAGTTTCGATACGATTTCGCGTAAATCACATACTTCCTTTACAAGATTAGTTTCCACTAGATCTCGTGTAAGCTCTAATCCTGGTCTTTGACAACGATTGCCGAGTCTTGTATGCGCCAAAGCCAAAAAATTTTCCTTTTCTGCAATTGATTTCTCTATGCGCGTAATATTGTCCTTCATTTCTGCAGCTTGTCGCATTATCTATCATATATATTTGTATATATTATAATCTTTTATTAATTTTGTTCGTTATGTTACGACTATTTTAATAAATTCAACAATCTGCGTTTAAATTAGCATGAATCAATATTCAAATAGAAATTACATAATGCACAGATTGTTTTTCAGTCGTTAACAGCTGAACGTTTTATAGTAATCACCAATTCATTGGTATTCTTTTTTGTATTTCATATATTTTTTTTATAACTTTTTAATAAAACTTCAAATGTTTATGTAACAGAGTTAAAACTTGGAATGCTCTGTACGATGTTAATAATTATTTTTAATAATTATTTTTAAATTAATTTATAAATTAAATGTTAATTTATATTTTTTAAATTAAAAGTTATTCCATGCACCTCGGCGTGTTGCAATTCTAATTTAATTTTTGCTTCTTTCGTTTCCTCGATGCGTCGTCTGAAAGCCTCGTCGGTAGCATTTTTCTGGTCATTTAAATCATCGATCGCTTGTTTTATAATGGTATCGATATAACAGCGCAATGGTATAGCGCTATTCACCTCTTTCGAAGCATTAATAATATTGTTGTTAGTTTGCATTTCCCATTCGTTCAACTCTATAATTCTTAATGTACAAAAATAAATTTTTAGAAATTGGATTTAGGAAAAAGCATTGGAAGTAAGAAAAACAGCAAAAATGATACCAACGATGGATCAAGGTGTGAAGTACCGTGATAGGTACTTAAATTTAAACTGGTTTCCTTCAAAGTTAAATTGTACTTGTCGATACGTAAATTATTTTCTTTATCCTCGAGTTCATGATCCATGTAATACAGCGTCGCTTTAAGACGACGTATTTGCTCCTGAGTTTGTTCTAAAGTCCGAACTAGCAAATTTTCGACACCTTTGATTACTTCACACTCTTTAAATAATTCTTTTTCAACGTCATCATGGACTAAATCAATTCCTAATCTATGCTCTCTGTAATTGAAATAATAATACGATTTAATAGGCATTTCTGTAAAAAAATTAACACCATACACCATTGTCACGGCTTTCTTTTTTATTTTGTACATCAAACCTAAAACTGAGGCATTTCTCGCAAATGATAAGAGCATTTTTCCGCACGGATGATAAAGCATCCATGATACGCTCCTTGTATATCGATAGAGCATCGATTTCAAGGAGAACTTCCTTTCTTATACGCAGCAGTTCTTTCTTACGAAATTCGATATCCTCGATTTTTTCTTTTAATCTGTGGTCTGTTTCTTCTTTATTGTTTCGTACTCTCTCAGAACTTAATTCGCAAATACGCTGAGATTCGTTAAGTAGACGATCTGCTAGTTCCTGCTGAGCCTCCGAACATCGATACCTAATTAATAATATCTTACAAATCATTTTTAAATATAATTATTTTTAATTTTATAATTACAATTGATATGATAATATTATATAATCTTTTTATTGATAAGTTGTTGGTTATAGTTTCTCTAATTTACAAACGTTTAATATTTTAATGGAGTATCGTACGAATGTAAACTGTGCAAGTTTGAATTTACGAAATTAAAATTGAAAACTCATACCTGTGACGATTATTTAGATGCCATTGATGCAAAGTAAATTTTAGCGGAGGTGGAGGAACTATTTCAAGCGCGCGATTGTTCAGCATTTTATCTTTCAAATTTGAAAAATACTGTTGTACTTTTGAAGGGACAGTGTACTCTTTCAAAGTGGTAGTTTGATCTATATATGAATGAATCAGTGGAAAGACGGTTTCTATAGAAACGTTTAACCTATGAAGAATTGGTTTATTTTAATCCATTTGCAGTGAGGAAATTATATACCAAGTATTACCTTTGAGAAAATTAATCATATATTTTATATTAATAATTAAGTATATTATTTCTGAAGGGATTGAAAAAGAAAAAATGGTTTAAATAGAAAATTAGCTCTTGTGCGTATTAACTCGTAAAATACATTACATTACGATTAATTTTTCGTTTGTGAATTTACCAATGAATTTACACTATTTCACAGTTGATATGATAGAAATTGATAGGATCTCAAAGTAGCTGACATCTAATGACAAAATGGAGAAACTTACTAAATTCAAATTGATTTGAGAACTCTATACGTATATTTTTATCAAAAACAAATTATCATTTATTCCGTACTTTAAATAGTTTGATATTGAAATGTTTGAATGAATACATTTAAGATAATTATAAACTATAATTTAGGTTACAACTAGATATGAAACAACATGTACGTAATATTCGAAGTAGACGAAATAAATTTTGTTATAATTTTTCAATCGTTTTCATAAAAATATCAAATGCATATTAATTTGCATTTAAAATTTGCTAATAAAATATTATCTATCCTCTTAGTTCCTTCACTTTACACCAGATGAATCTATGGTACCGTTTAAGTCGATGATACTCATCTAGTTGAATTGTATAGTCACAGAGAATGTCGATGTTTTTACCTTATTTTTTGATCTGCCGCGTATGCAACGCCGTGATACAATGGCGCCTTCCGTTATAAGCACGTACTTTTTGTCGACCGTTTTCATTAAAATGTAAAGATCTGTCGAAAGACCGGCTTTTTCGACAGGTTTCAGACGTCTAAAGATGACATAGTAACATTGGAACTGTATTTGCGGAGAGGATCGCTGGATGTGTTAGTATACGTTACACCGAGGTAAGGATTACTTTTGATCGATAACAAAATTATCAGAAACTGTGAGTGATAAATCAGTTACGAAGTATTTGCTTCATTCGTTTGAAAATACACTTTTCATATTTGGCTTTTCAGAAAGAGGAAAACGCTCGCAGTAAAATGTCAAAGCGAGCTGCGGATGGCGGGGATTCGGGTTCCCAACCACCTATTAAGAAAGTTCAATTCGAACCGATTTTTATCGGTTCTATTTCAACCCTTGAAGAAATGGACATGAAAGTTTTACAGTTTCAAAATAAAAAATTGGCTCAGGTTAGTAGTTAAAACATATAGGAACATTTAACAATTTTCAATCTTGAGGAAAAAATATTACCTACAAATTGTCGCATTTTGATCTAGTAATTTATTCGTAATTAATGAAATATATTTTTTTAGAACTAATATTATATGTTACTTTGTAATTATTTCTTAAAAATGTACTATGAGAAGCTTTCGTTAATGATGTAAATATTAATTTATTACATAAGATTATGATCTAGTTTTGCTATATTCTTAATATATCTGGTATCTTGTAACAAAAACAGTATATCATATTTATTCAAACATCTTATGATATTTTAACATCCTATTGTTATTTACTAATTAAAATTGACTTCACTTTTTTTAATATCCTTTAAGTACAAAACACAAATTCTTTTATACTATGCTGCTTTAATCGTATAGAGATTGGAGCAACGTCACAGAGTAGAAGCTGAATTAAGGCAACGAATTGAACAGTTGGAAAAACGGCAAATGCAAGATGATGCAGTGCTTAACGTTGTCAATCGTTATTGGAATCAACTGAATGAAGATATACGTGTATTACTTCAAAGATTTGATGCTGAAACTGCTGATGAATCTGAAAATAAAAGTAAACAGCGATAATATATTGATTTATTAAATATTTAGACATTTGTAGCTTGTAGTAAATGTTTTAATATGTAATTACAGATGAAAGTGAAGCTACAACGTCGTTTCTTATGCAACTTTCTTCATGGGACAAAGAAGAATTAGATGATAAGCTAGCAAATCGTGTTCAAGTCTCTAAGCGTGCAGTTTCTAAAGTTGTACAGGCATTTGACCGTCTTTCTCAGAGAAATGAAAAAATTACCCTTGCACTTAAAGGAGAATTTGATGGAGGTACTTTCAATACTTAATTTCAAGACATCAAAAAGAATATAATATAACAAAAAATGACAATCTTATTATACTTTAGAAGAAGCACCCAATATTGACGAAGTTGTGCGTAGAGCAAATGCTGAAATACAAATGGAAAATAGGAATCTTCAAGCAATAAATATACAGCTCCATGAAAAATACCACACTATTTCATTAAAAGTAAATTGAACTTTTAATTATATTGATAAATTATATTTTTAATTACGCATAATAAATATATATTTTCTTACAGATGTCAGAACTACAGGATACCATTACAGGAAAAGATACACTTGCTGCGGAGCTGCGTAACCAAGTGGACGATCTTCAATACGAATTGAATAAAGTGAGAGCACGTAATGATAAATTAGAACATCATCTTGGAGAAGCAATTGAGAAACTAAAAGCGTTTCAACAAATACATGGTACAGATGAAAAAGGAAGTAATAAACCAAATACTCTAGTTGCTTCGAGTGTGTCACAAACAAAGGTATAATATTTTGCCATATACTGACTTCTATTTATCTAAAATCAAGTTATTTAATATTCGTTTTGTATTATTGTTATAGCTTGAAGATTTACAAAGGGAATTGGAAGAAACCAGAGAGTTAGCTAATAACAGACTACAAGAACTAGATAAACTGCATCAACAGCATCGCGATGCATTGAAAGAAGTAGAAAAATTAAAAATGGATGTGAGTTCTTTGGTTTTTGTACATATGTTTATGGTGACCAGTATAGAATGTAAATTAATGTCTTATGCAATAAATATTCATGTTGTACTTGCTTTTGCCGATTTGTCTTGTGTTTTACTTCTATTTACATTTAAATAAAATACATATAAAAAGAATTGGATGGAAGGCTACTTGATATTATGTTTAAATATTGGTTTTACTTTGAAAAGTATTTTATATTTACAGATACGACAACTTCCAGAATCGGTAATCGTTGAGACGACCGAATACAAATGTTTACAGTCACAATTTTCTGTACTATACAATGAATCGATGCAATTGAAAACTCAATTAGACGATGCTCGTCAGCAATTGCAATCCAGTAAAAATGCTCATTTACGACATATTGAAATGATGGAGGCAAGTGTATTTTACTGTTTTTTTTTTCTTTTTTTTATTATAAAATTATATAAATTTATTAACGTCTTTAGAGCGAAGAACTCATGGCACAGAAGAAACTACGCGGAGAATGCATACAACTGGAAGACGTTTTAGCTCAATTACGAAAGGAGTATGAAATGTTAAGAATCGAATTTGAACAAAATTTAGCGGCAAACGAACAAACAGGGCCGATAAATCGAGAAATGAGACATTTGATTACATCTTTGCAAAATCATAATCAACAACTTAAAGGCGAAGTCCATCGTTATAAACGAAAATACAAAGAAGCTTCATCGGAAATACCGAAAGTGCGTATGTTATTAAATTATTTGAGAAAAATATATCGACAATGTGAAAGTATTTACAGTTAATATTTGATTTACTATAGCTGAAGAAAGAAATCGAAGAATTGACAACAAAATTAGGCCAACAAACGTCTCAGGAAAACAAAGAAGGCAATAATTCGGATGGCAGCGGAAAAGAAGAAGATGCATCGAATTCTCTTCCAGGTTCTACACAGGTTTGAATAAATTTGTATTTCCAAAGTGTATTGTAAGACTTTTTCAAATAGTAGATAACTTTTATGTTAATGTTTAATATAGATAAAGGAAGAGAGTGGAGTCTCAATGAAAAGAGAATCTGGAGAAGAAGAAGTAGAAACTATTGAAGTTGGAGAGGGAGAAGGAAATAAAGGAACTCCAGATTCTTTGACATTAACATCGCCAACTTTAAAGAAAGAAAAAGATAATAAACGTGAAAAAGATACAAAGAAAGAAACTATTAAAACTGAACATCGCGATCCTGCACATCGTGCCAAAGACACGAAGGTAGCGGAATCAGAACTTGTTAGAGATCTGAAAGCACAACTTAAGTATGTCTTGATTCGTCTCATTATCCAGTATCATAATTTATATTTATTCGTTATTTGCACTTGGTCGTTCTAATTACAGAAAGGCTGTGAATGAAATGAAAGAAATGAAATTATTATTGGACATGTACAAAGGTGTTGGAAAAGAACAAAGAGATAAAGTGCAACTAATGGCAGCTGAAAGAAAAACGAGAGCGGAATTAGATGAATTACGTCAACAAATAAAGAAAATTCAGGTATTTGTGCAGCTTTTGATTTTTAATTGAAAATTTTTCGTTTTTTTTTTCTTTAATTTTATCAATAAGTCTATATTTTATTTAGGAAAGCAAGAGAGAAGAGCGCAAAAAATTGGCAGATGAAGATGCACAAATAAAGATTAAAAAATTAGAAGAACAAGCATATACTCTTCAGCGTCAAGTTGCTTCTCAAAAGCAGGTAACTTTATATATTTGATAAATTCTATAAAACTCGAATTTTATTTAAAACTATTGAACTATCGGTAATGCTAAACAGAATTGTGTGTGGTTTCAGGAAGAGGAGGCTCTTTTGAATGAAATGGAAGTAACCGGCCAAGCTTTTGAAGATATGCAAGAACAAAATTCCAGACTAATTCAACAATTACGTGAAAAAGATGACGCGAATTTTAAACTTATGACGGAAAGAATTAAAAGTAATCAATTGCATAAATTAGCTAGGGAAGAGAAAGACGTTTTAAAAGAGCAAGTTTCTACCTTAACAACGCAAGTCGAAGCTGCCAATGTCGTTGTTCGTAAATTAGAAGAGAAAGAACGTCTTTTACAAAATTCTCTTGCTACTGTCGAGAAAGAACTGGCTTTGAGGCAACAGGCAATGGAAATGCATAAAAGGAAAGCTATTGAAAGTGCTCAGTCTGCAGCTGATTTAAAACTTCATCTTGGTAAGAAATATATTTAATTTCTAATTATTTTATGTAGATATTTTTTATATATTTTTAATTTTATTCTGTTCAGAAAAATACCATTCTCAAATGAAAGAAGCACAACAAGTTGTAGCTGAGAAAACTAGTTCTTTGGAAGCAGAAGCGTATAAAACAAAAAGATTACAGGTAATATTAACGTGTTAAATAGCATATTTTGTAGGAAATTTTACAAACAAAATTATTTTATTTAAATTATTGCTATTTCATTGTAGGAAGAAATAGCTCAATTGAGACGTAAAGTTGAAAGAATGAAGAAAATAGAACTTGCTGAAACATTGGATGAAGTAATGGCAGAAGAACTTCGAGAATATAAAGAAACACTTACATGTCCTTCTTGTAAAGTTAAGCGCAAAGATGCGGTTCTAACAAAATGTTTTCATGTATTTTGTTGGGATTGCTTACGTACACGATATGAGACTAGGCAACGAAAATGTCCAAAATGTAATTGTGCTTTTGGAGCTAATGATTATCATCGTTTATACCTCTCTACGTGAAGAAGAAAAGTTTAAATTATTAAAATTCATGTCATGTCTCTTAATTGAATTGTGTAAATTTTTCTTACTATTACGATGTGTATTCTTTCATATATTTTCTATTTATTATTATGATCATGGTTAATTAAAAATACAATTGCACTTTTTATGAGGAAAAGAAAATATTGCTACTACTCTGAATGTAATATAAAAAAAGTGCTGCATTTTTTAATAATTTTGTGATGATTTCACCGAATGAACTATAATTTTCATTAATTCTGATCTCAGGTCAATTCTGTAAAAGGTGTTTTATTTTTTTTTCCTTTTTTTTTTTTTTTTGACAGTAGCACGATAGATAGGATACTAGAATAATGATTTGTATTATAATTTTAGACATGAAATCGGCGCTTGAGTGAAATATAGTTATGAAAATTTAAAAAATTTAAATCAAAGAATAGATTAAATTTTATAAATGGTTTGAGATGGTAAATATTGTAATATATTATAAATAGACATTTAAAGTATAATAATTTCGTGAAGAAATGATTCGTTTGACAATTATTCTATTTTACAAAAGTTTTTATTTCAAATATTGAAGAAGATTTAGTTTCACAAGAATCACTTGATACTTTTTCCCGAATAATATAATGTTAAAAAGCCACAGATATAATAAAAAATATTTCATATGAAATATGTAAAAGGCAGACATTTAATTTAGAAATCTGTACTTCTTCGATTGAAATATTCTTTTAAAATTTGCCTATTATATCTTTCTGTAACTTTTGTTAATAAACATTTCAATTCTATACAATTTCTAGTATATATCATATATTACTATATATATAAATGTCGATTTAAAAGAAGCAAGGTTAAACGTAAAGATAGAATATGATATAATTTATAATATTTTGTAACAAAGACCAAAAGGTGTATATCAATAATTCAAAGCATAAATAGAAGATAGCTTTTAAATCACATTTTTAATGATTTATAATAATTGATTGTATCATGTTTTTAAAAGAAATTAACAAATGTATCAAGTTATATAGTAAAGGATGTTTCTTGACGTATATAGAAGTTTGTTGTTATCTTAAATTTAATTTGATCTTAATTAAAATTTCCTTCCATAATAGTAACATATAATTACTTCCCTTGTTAGAATAATAATAATATATATGTAATAAAACCTTGTTAATGCGCACTTTATGTATGTACTACTATGTATTCGCATACTTAACTATGAAATGTACAGCTGTTAAAAATTTTTAAAGACCTAAGAAAGCAATTTTACTTATATTTTCATAAATTTTTATGAACAAGGTTTTATTAAATGTTATTATGATGAACAAAAGTTATATCATTGCATTTATATAAGTTTATCACAATAAATTTTGTATTTATAATAAATTACATGAAATTTTAGTATGTTTTTAATGACATGCTTGTGAAGAAGCAACGAATTAATAATGTCTCATTGATAATCCATGAACATTCTTTAACTGTAAATTTAGAAATTATTTTAAATAAAATAGAATATCAAATGCAAAAATAAATTATTATAATTCAATTATACACATACATTGTAATCCAATATATACGCACATTTCTTTAGATGCTTATTATCACAAATTTGAAAATTAAACTCCACCAAAAGTTCGAGTTAGCTACAATACTTAATGAGACTACTGCACATGCAATAGTTTATTCAAAAATTTTTCAATTTTGGAAATATCGAGAAATGTAATATTGTTAATATTACTTTTATATTCGCATGAACCGACCATTTTATTAATCATACAACCGATGAAAAAAACGAGCTAGTTACAAATAACATTTTGTTCGTAATTTTGTAAACTATCTTGTATACATATATTTATTGCAATATAACAATAATACAATAAATTCAATATTGTAAGTTTATTTATCCGAAGCGAGGGACCTAACGTCCTTTTACAGAGTTAATTATTATCATCATCGTCGGCAATCATTAGTAAACAAATCATCTAAATACCTTATTAAACGAAGCTCGCTATTGTTAAAGGGTAATCGGAAATTCTTTGATACATCTTGCACTTCACGAAATATACGACGAACACTTTTTTTTTATTATATGCAAATTTTCTGTCCGACAAAAAGCATATAGTTATGTACGTGTATCTACGTATATGTGTATATATGTATGTAAAAATTTGTAGTGTAAATACGAATGGAGGACAAATATATTTCGTATTAATTATCTCATAATAGAATTCATGCTATCTATGGCAATATAACCGGAAATTCTTCTTCAGCTAGTGTTTCCCTGTGAAACGTAAAATATAATTAATTCACACATTACAAAACTTCAAGGAAAATCAAAGTTAGTAATTAATTTAATCCGAAAGCTACCGTGTTTTAAATTGTATAAAAAGATTGTATAAATTTAATTAATAAATTTTTTTTTACTAGAAATTAACTGCGAAGTACTATAATAAACAATACCAGTCATTTATCTAATTGTTCAGGTTAGTAGAGTACTTATTTTTTTTTCTCTAACTTCTTAGATTCTTTCAGTACACTATTATAATTAAATTGTTTATATAAAAAGAGTCTGGTTTTTTAAGTAAATAATTTTTAATAATCTCATATATATAGTCATATATAATAGACAAAATTTATTATATACGAACTTGGAACATGAAAAGATAAAAGAAAATGATACTGCCAAATAACGAGATATAAAATTGAAAAAAAAAATTAGAAAAATATTTACGCTTCGAAACAAGCAGTCATATCAGTTTATACAGAATTTCTGGATAAATCGAAAAATCTGCAATGTTTTCGTTGCGCTTGCAGTACACTCCATGAGAAACAAAGATATTTCAAAAAGAAATGATACTTATCCCTATTATTCTACTAATTAATAGATAACAAACACTATCAATTAGATCGAATGTATATCGCTATACGTTACTCTAAAATTATATATTAAACAACAATATGGATCGATTTCGAGAAGTAAGAAGCTTCTCGCGAGTATCTCGTATGTTTTTCGGGCCTTCTTGTTTTTTCTCTCTTTTTTTTTTTCAATCTGTGTTGTTTATAGTTTTAAAAAACATGAAACGCTTGAAGAAGGACACTTCGTAAATGTTTAACTGATCATCTTTTTATTGGTGAAAAAGCTTCCATTTAACTAATCGATTACATGTACTTTACACAACAAATATAATTCCGCTTAAAGTCAACCGTTCATCGACAGGATGTATTCGACGTGTAGCTTTTTTTTTTCTTTTGTTGATGATAATCGCATTATTTTTTTTTCCTTTAGTAGTCGTACCTATATATGAGTCTCTTTCTCTCTTAATGTCTTTGAGTGTATGAATGCATCTATCAAAACGCGCGAAATCCTTATCCGATGACCGGTCGCGCGTGAGTGCTGAGTGCATGCATGCATGCGTAAACGTGTGTATATGCATGGGTGTTGTATGTATGTATATGTGTGTATGTGTGTGTGTGCAAAAATTTTTTCTCCTTTTGTTTCGATTCTTTCGTTGAGAAAGTCGGCTTAACAATGGCCTACGATACGAATATATGTATATATTATTTCTAGAAAATCATATGTACTAACGACTTATGAGTCATTAAGTTTGACTATGCTTATGGTCATCCGTATCGTCTCTCTATATACATTTCAATAGATAAGTTGCAAACAAATGTAAAGAACGAGGAAACTTTAAATAGCAAGATCGCTTGGGACGAATAAAAAAAAGGTTCCAAATCAATTTAATGATGTAAATATCTTTACAAGGAGTCAAAGGGTTTGCACTAAAAGTGAATCGTGTGTCCTCTTATTTTTAATTTCAAATTCTTTTATTTGAAAGGAATATTTCACTCTTTTTTAAAATTGAAGATTTAATTTCATGAATGATATCGCACATCTGTGAGCAATTGATATATATGTGAATACAATAAAATTACTCACACAGAGAAATCTGAAATTTCTTTTTTTGTTTAAAACTAGGAGCAACTTATTTCATGTTTTATTCATAAACAAATTGAATAGTTTGCGAATTAGTTTAATAAAATTTGAAGAAATCTAAGAATCAATGGTCATAGCAATTCTCATTGCAAACTTTTTAATTACATAAATATAAATATATATATATATATTTTTTTTTTTCATGTGTATATATACATATATATCGATCGATGTGAAAAACTCGACGAATATGAATGAGCCGTAACAGGAAAAGTCAAAAAATGGCGATTAGTATGAGCAGAGAATATATTATGTAAATATAGCTAGAGACAAAAAGAAAAAACAAAGATCACTTAGCGTGAATGCAAGTTATGTTCTATTTCTTAATGCAATAATAGTAGTTGTGTTTAGGAATGTTTTATAATATTCCTGTACATCTCGTAATCATGATATATTTAAAACATAATCAATGTTGTTAAAAAATGATATACATATATGTTTATATTATGTTTTATATAAATATATAAATATACGTATATTTATATATTTATATATATATAATTTTCATAAAATTATCTGCAGTTTTTTCTTTCATTCATGTTAATTCCATAATTGACTAAATTTTATATTAATGTGATATTAGCTAGAGTGAGACTTGTGCGTACACAATCCCTTTATACGCGTATGCACAGTTAGCGCACGTTTCTTTATCATTTTACATTTCCTATAGATGTAAGAATCTTCTTACGTAGAATTTTATTTACAAAAATCAATACCTTCTTACACAATGAAATTTTTATTTTTTGACTACCTATGCACTATAATCTACAAAATATTTCAATCAGTCCTCCAACCACCAGTGCTCCTACTGTTTCTTCCGTTTAATTTTTTTTTTTATTTTTTTTTTATTTTTTTTTTACTACGGAAGATCGAGTGTACGCACATAATATCTAAAAAAATTTGTTCTCCGATGAAAAATTTTGAGAGCATATTTTTCCCTAACATTTTAACTAAGTCTTTTTTTAAATATTTTCCTTTTTACCTTTTCAATGAATCATTCTTAACGCATACCAGGCCCTCTTGATTATACAGAACAAAATATCTAACTCTTTTTAGATTTATTTTTAAAGTCCATTCTTAAACAGGGTTCAATATAATGCTTGCAGCTTTACGTAATGTAATAAAAAATTATTGTTTTTGTTTAGTTTCATTCTTTTCAACTCGTTTTCATCATACTATGTTATTTACTGAAGATTTGCATTTGCAGTAAAAAATAAAGTATTTTCTAAAAAAGTAAGAACGTTGGAAAGTGAACAATTAAATTATAACATTGAACAAAAAATTGTATAAAAAGATAGTTACTAATAATTTTGTCATAATGTAGTGTTTTTCTTAACATAAATTATGAAATCATTCATGGACTATTTAAAATTTCTTGTAATATATTTTACTGAATTCAAGTTGTTCTATCATACTTCGCTTGCTTCTGTCACAGAAGTCTTGTATTAAATTATCGTCTTACGTGCTACCGAGGCAAGATTAACAACCTATCAACTTCTTTTTTTGTTATTCAAAAGGCTTCGGTAAAGACCATAAGCGAATTGGAGAAGTGTTTATAAATACGTACTACACACTTTATGCTCAAATCAAACCGCCCGATTGTATATTACGTAGCCTTTCTCGATATAGCACCCTTTCTGAACAACGATGCCATTTTTTTTTTTTAACAATACTCGAAATAACCACGAGTAATCATAAATATCACTAAAATGAATATACAGGTGTTGTGTTTCTACGTTTATCAATGTAGATAGGTAATTCATTAAATTCACTGCATTTAAAAAGAATTTAATATTGATCCTTGGATTCTTGTTTCGTTTCCTGTCAATATTTAATATTATTCTTATAATGATGATAATAACGTTCCAATTCCACAGCAATATTAATTATGAGACCTATTCGTAATATCCGTAGGAATCGAATAATAGACTATGTTACAATATAATTTCAAAATTATGAATATTACTGTTTAAGTAGTATTGTTATTCCTTTTCCTTGCAGACTGAACCGAATAAATCGTTCACAGCTTTCCACTATTTACAGCTCGATTAATTTTACACATATGTCCATTTCAATAGTTAGGAAGTCACTGTTTAATTCTGATGAACGTAACAATACGATACACCGGCTCAAAAAAAAAAAATCTAATTTTTTTTAGCGATTAGGTCGATCGATGTATATCGTAAAAATACGTTTTCTTTCACTCACGGAATCCTCGAGGATCAAAATAGGATCGGTAATCTTCAAAGTTTGCATCCAAAGATAATATAAAGTCTTTTCACGTAACTATTAGAATATGCTTGATATTTTAGATTGATGCAGAAATCGTTTCTGTCTTCGTGATTTTCAATAGTATGTGAGAACATTAAAGAACAAATCACTTCTTCCAAGAATAACATTTTTTACACTTTTTGCACAAGTTGAGCAGTTCCATGAGTATTTCACTATACAACACATGGGAATAAATACACTCATTTGTGTGAGTCATCATTCTCCCGAATTAGATTCGTCATAGTGGGAAAATTTAAGGAAAACTTGCTCCAAAGTAGTTTGGCTAAAACTGTATTCTTCGATATCTAACTCGAGCTTGGCTGAAAATCGAAATTTCAATTAATTTAATAATAACGTGTGATAATTTAATTGTTTATTTGATGTTGTACCTTTCTCCAACTGCGTAAAACACTCGGCCAGCGAGTTGACTGCATGTTGAGGAACAGCAAAAACTAATCTGTCGGCAAAACTTTCTTCGAGAGTTGCATCTGGAAAAAGACTGGAAACAAATTCTTTCAAACTAGTAATTCTATCACCGGAGGGTGTCGTTGGTGTACAGTCACCGCCTAAGAGTTTCATTTCGAGGGTATAGCCTGCGCCGTATAAATTCTTGAGATGTTGAGTAGAGCCAACGCATCTTAACTCTCCTTTCACCATTATACCCACTCTAGAACAGAGAGCGTCAGCTTCTTCCATTGAATGAGTGGTTAAAATTGCTCCTCTACCACCCTGTTGGTAATAATAAAATGGTCATTAATAGTCATGCACTTTAAGAAATGAAAAGTTTCAATAGAGTAACACAAACCTGAAAACTAGCAAGAATTGTATCCCACAAAAACCTTTTTGACCTAGGATCCATTCCTGCACTAGGTTCATCCATTAAAACAACTTTTGGACCTCCGATCATTGCCATGGCAAAACTAAGTTTCCTTCTAGTTCCACCCGAACATTCTTGAGTTTGTTTGTCGGCGTGTTCGTGAATTTGCAAACCAGTAAGATATAAATCCACGATTCTGTAATATGGAGCTTTATTTTGTTTGTACTTTTTACTCTATTTCAGAATTATATATTAATGTTAATGTAGCCCAAATTAATTACCTGCTGATAT
Source organism: Heterotrigona itama (assembly GCA_903986555.1). NCBI lineage: Eukaryota > Metazoa > Arthropoda > Insecta > Hymenoptera > Apidae > Heterotrigona > Heterotrigona itama. The sequence continues at coordinate 88,034 of CAJDYZ010004702.1, forward strand.
CACCCCATGGTACACCACGAATGGCGGCATAACATTCTAAGTGTTCCCTAACAGTAATATTCTTCCATTGAGCATCATGTTGGGGACAATATCCCATTTGTTTGAAAGCTTCCGTCATACTTGAATTAATATTATGACCACCGATCTGCACTCTGCCTCGAGTAGCTGCTTCTTCAGCTATAATAATCTTCATTGTTGTCGTTTTGCCAGCACCGCTGTGACCCAATAAACCGAATACTTCTCCTGGTTCAACTGCTAACGAAAGGTTTCTTACAGCAACTTTTCGTTGTATTTGACTAGCTTCTTCATCTTGTTTTGAACAACAACTGCATGATCCTGTATCTTTTTGTCGATATTCTTTTCTCAAATTCTAAAAAATATGTAATTTTGGTTATATATTATACATAGAGATTATAACAATAAAAACAACGTAGAACATAGTAGAAGAACAATACCTGTACTAGAACTACAGGCGGTTCTTGAACGGATGATGAACTAATTAGATTAAAGACTTTCTGCTTTTCTGCTTTAACGTCTGCATCTTCGTGCTCACCAACGTCAGAGTTTTCCATTATTTCCTCACCGATCGATCCGCCATTACGCTGAAAAAGACAAATATTTTTTTTTATGAAATAATTTTATATCTTAATTTTCAATCTATTGTATCAATTATACACTAACCAGAAAATGCTTCAATACATCGCTAACATTACCACCACTCTTCTTAATGTCTAACAGTAAAAGCACGAAAAACCACACCGGGCAGTGCAGAAGCACGCCAAAGGCCATTAAAATGATTTCCGTGGTTAAATAATCAGACATAGTTAAATGATGGCAAGCAGCATTAATAGAGCACATTAGATGCACTCTTTCTACATAATACACTGCAGCATATGGTACGTACAATGTGTTGAGTAAAGAAAAAATTACATGTAGAATGAACGCTGCTGTTCCACCTGAGAAGTTTATTAATTGATTGTAATAGTAGATTAGAGTATTTAAATAAATATATATATATATATTTATTTCATTATTATAAATGAAATTTATATAATATATATTTCATTATTTTCATATGCAATTATAAATATGATTCTTAACAAAAACAATATATAAACAATTAGTCTTTAAAGAATGTGTAACTTACTAAGGCCCAGCATATCAAGAATTGTGACTAGTATAAACGGAATAAGCCCAATAAAAGTTGCAATATTGGGCAAAATACTTTGAGCAGAATCCATCTTATCAAAGATATAACTCAAACATGTCGAGAATAGAATGGATGATGGACAATAAAGCATCAAAAGACCACCTAAAGTAATAAGAGCTGGTATTTCTTGAAGCGAAGGCACGTCAAAGAGAAATATGATGCCAAGAATACATAAACAAATGAAAGTCATCAGGCCGACAAGTACAATAAAGTACGTCAGAAAGTACATAGAAAAAGACAGACCATTGACACGAAGCTGATTCTTCGCTTTTATCTAAAAATATAAAAAATATTGTAAAGTATATTATTTTTAAATAACAAACATTTATTTAAAACAATAAAATAAACAATATACCATTTTAGAAACGTAATTAATAAAAAAAAAGTCTTACTTCACGATCGTAGACCATATCTACAACTAAAGTTATTGGTAACAATACAAAATTCATTCCAATAAACAAAGCGGAACTCGCTGTGCCAATATTGAATTCTTGTGGTTGAGAAGTTTGCTGAAAAGGATGTGTCTTAACTTCAATTGGTTTTGTATCTTTATTTGAGATCAATCTAAAGAAAATAAATGAATTTTAAATACAATTATTTAAATCTACGATATATTAATGAATTACTAATTATACCTGTAATAAGTGTTTGATAACAAGTTTATTAAGATTGGTAGGGAATGTTGGATGGTGTCGTTATATGTGACAGTTAAATTGATTCTAGATAGACTATACTCAGTGATATTAAAAGCAGCTATATGTGGTGCAATTTTTAACAAATTTGCAAAATTTCCAGAATATTCTTCAATGTGCTTTACATTTTGACTTATTCCATCGATTAAATCTGTGATATCGTGATCGGTATTATTCGCATACAAAATTTTGGTCTCATTTCCGTAAGTATCTGAAAGAAAAAAGAAGTTGTACCAAAATGAAAATTATTTTCCAAATTCATAGAAATATAATTATTTAGAAGCATACCAGTATTCAATTTAAGAGAATGCATCTTGACCTCAACTGTTTGAATGCTATTTAAATGGAGGCCAACAACTACTAGAAAAAGAGGCGCAACGATAGTGAAGTACAATAACTGAATGTTCCTAAAGAGTCTGAGTATCCTTAGGCGAAGCATAGCGTATAAGGTTTGGAGGAAGTTAGGCCGAATTTTTATGGGGTCTAATCCAAGGCCAAGAACAGGAGGATTTCTATCATTATGAACGCCATCCGGTAAATCCCCTGCCTCTATAATAAAATATAGTAAGAATTCATAAATTGTGGACTTTATAATAATTTGTAGATATTAAATTAAATGTACCTTTTGCTTGACCATCATTCTGGACAGTAACACCTTCGTTCTGCAAACTCTGATAAGAAGTACTCTTAGATTGTAATGATAAAGACCTACTTAATGCACGATTGCGCACCATTTTCTTTGATAAATTATCCATAGTATACTCGGGGCCTTCATCTTTTTCTAAATGCAGAAATACTTCTTCTAAAGTAGTCATTGATACTCCATAACTACTAATGCCTAATCTACTTGATCGGGTTTTGATCTCATGTTCTATAGCTGAGAAAAGTGGTGCGAAGCTTTCCACTGAATTGTGAGGTAAAATAAAACTCAGTTCACGTCCATGACGTCTTGCCTTTTCTGCCTTTGAGACGTGAGATATTACTAATCTGGTAATAGCGTGTTCTCTCACATTTCCTTCAAGTACTAACCTGTTATACATTCACAAATACATTTTTATTAAATATGTTTCATCGTTGCTCTTCATTATTTAACAAATATTTCACATACGTTAAATGATATCCGATGCCAAATTTATTTTTTAAGAACAAAGAACTGCCACAGCATCTCAGCTTTCCTTTGCTAATAACCGCTTTCCTATCAGCTAATATATCTGCTTCATCCATAAAATGGGTCGTCAATAGAATCACTTTTCCGTGACGTCTAGATTGTAAGAAAGACCACATCTGTCTCCTAGAGTAGGGATCAACTCCAGCTGTTGGTTCATCGAGGATAATAATCTTCGGATCACCGATAATGGCGATACCTACAGACAATTTTCTTTTTTGTCCCCCGCTCAAATATTTTGCAAAAGTATCTGCTTTCTCAGTTAAATCAATATCTTTCAAAGTCTTTTTTACCTAAAAATAGTCATATATGACAATTTTTTTTTTTTTTATTTATGATTCATACAAAATATTCTCAACTTATTCATCATACATTATATTACCTCGTGTTCAATCATTGATTTTGGGATGCCACGTACAGCAGCGAAGAATTCAAGATGCTCGCGAGGTGTGAGGAGATCGAAAAGGATGTCATGTTGTGGACAAACACCAGTCATACTTCTAATCATCTGCATATCATTGGAATCTCGAACATCATAACCAAATATTAAGGCAGTGCCAGCAGTAGGTGCGGTCAGGCCAGTTAATATATTGAAAAGACTTGTTTTGCCAGCTCCGTTGTGTCCAAGTATTGCCGTAATTTGACCCTCGTAAATAGTTAAATTAATACCATTCACGGCTTTAATTTCTGCTTTACGACATTTCTGATAAGATTTGTAAAGATCGACTATTCTAATTGCTTCACGACCCTTCATTTCACGGACCACAGGTTCAACGTCACGGTTAGTTTCTTCACCAGGGATGAAAGAATTTGACTCACCATTTGATGACGGTACCTGTAAACACAACTGCGAATATATTGTTTTTCTATTTTCTTTCATATTCAATGTTTTGGATTATTGTTAATGAAACCCACCCGTGGAGCTTTTCTCTGACACCAAAATTCAGGCGTGAAGCAAAACCAAGGAGTCCTTTTTATTCCATATTCGCCTAAATTAAATATTTAATATTTAACTACTTGTTATTTATTAATAATATAATGAATATGATGACAAGTATTTTAAAAAACGTACTTGGTATAACAGAGTCAAAATAGTAAGCTAAGCAAGCATAAAGAATTATGTCTAAAGTCATCATAATAAGACTCCCCCCAAATGGTATACCAGGACCTGACCAAAGATTGTCAAAGTTGACTCCTTCTCCTTGTAGATCTAATACAAGAGCCTATAAAATTTTTTATTCATAGAATTTCCTTTTCTTCATTAATCATAGACAACACTGGTCTTCATTAATCAGAGACAACACTTTCTTCATTAATCATAAATAACACTACATACTGTGATACAAACCTTATCCATAGCCAAAGCAACGCCAGTTGGACTAAGAAGAGAGACTAACCAAAACGGGACTGAGCTAGAGTCATTTATAAAGACTTGAATAAAGTACATCAAGCTCATTATCGTAACTGCGAAATTGCCAAGCACACCGGCAGTCTGATAAAAAAAAATAGACAAAAATAATTTAGTAAAAAACGCAACAGTAGCAAAACAGTATTGTGTATAATGAAATACTTACTCGTGATTTATCGAAGAAAGGTGTTATCATAAAAGCGAACATGATTATGGAGAAACTATAGAGCACTACCAAAAGGAATATTGGTAAAAAGTGTGTGTGTTGAAACATTTGTAGTGTAAAAAGTAGTATTACTCCAACAGCAGAGAGCAATAAGACAAAAACGCTGTAGATAATGAACCACGATAACCTGAAATTACAATTTTCAATTTTCCATTTTTTTAAATTTCTTTTTATCATGCAACATAAAGATCATTAAATATATGCCAATATTTGAAGTGAATCTATTAGTTGATTTTTAAATAACATTTACCCACCAGAATATCGAATCTTTTAGGCCCATTATCTTCATTCCTTCTTTGATCTTTTTCTCTTTCTCACCGACTATCAGGATCAGAAGATAAGTGACAAATTGCGAAAGAGCCAGGACCATAAAAAGAGGTATAACAACTCTAAAGGCCAGCATCCAGTCTAAATAAAAAATATCCTTAGAAATACACCCATAAAAGAAACATTTAATTATTAACTTAATTCCTAAAGATTGCTTTGTTTTTATAAACAATAATCTGATATATTAATTAGAAATTATTAAAACATTCTATTTTTAAATAATGTTTACCTGCGGTGAAAGCTTCTTTAGGGAACATTTCTAGTTTGATATCTGGTACAGTTACAGTTTTATTCTCTGTATCTAACTGCAAATTGTCAATATACAGAATATAATAAATAAATATATAATAAACTTTTCATCATTATATCACCGAATTTATTAAAATGTACAACTCAAAACATACTTTTATCTTTGTGATATCCATTATCATTTGTAATGCCAAGAAACCCGAGTGCAAATAATTATTCACAGGACATGATCCACCAGTCTCTATTGACAATACACCACCCAACCAGTGGCTCGTATCTTTTCGGCAAGTAACTGGGGCGGAATATAATTCAGTCGGTGAAGGTGGATTCGTATATGATGGATTAGTTCTTATTTCATACCTAATACAAATTGCAACACAATGATTAAATATGTATTACTCGACCTTTACTTCTTTAACTGATTATTATCAAATGTTTTTAAATATTACAAGAGACGCTGAGATATAGGTTCAGGATCCTCGAAGATTACTGCTAAAGGTACACTATATGGATCTCTCCAATACGCCGCTTGCAGATCATCCTTAGTATCAAACACCATGAAATTTAAAGGAAGTTTGCCAGGATAGTCCCACATTGATGACCATAGGGCATTCATCGAATTTAAAAAGGTCTGAAACAAGAATAACATTGTAAAGATGGTTAGTAGTATGGTATGGTATGGTAGATTATGTATATAGTGTATAGTAGTTATCTGTAGACAAAACTCTTAATGACAGGAACATGTACCAAAGTTTCTGTTGAGTTTGGAACAACGGCTATCGTATTGTTCTTGTAGCCATTGAATGTCTCGAATATACCACCCTCCTGCCTCTGCGTTGTCATTGCGGGATAATTTGGATTCGGTGGTAATACTTTTACTACTATCAACACTCCTAGGGTACAAAGGGGGAGGAAAATTTCCTGTAAAAATTTGAAAAAAAAAAAGTTGAATGAGAATCAATATATAAATTTCAATACTTATTATATAATTAAATTTTATATCTTAGAAATGTGTCTAGGAAAACATGTATATAATATAATTTGCAATGATAAATTGTTCATAGTAAAAGAGACTAGAAAAAAAAGGAAAGGAAAATTTTCCAGAAAATATAATATGAAACAGATGGATGGACATTTTTAATTCCAGACATCGGACAAGCTTTTAACTGAATTCTCAGTCGTTATCAGCAGCTGTTCTCTCTCGCCTATGGTTAATAATATATACGTTAAAAATCGTACACGATTTCGATTGAATAAGAGTGGGGAGATGGTGCACACGGTAGTTTCTGAAAGGAACCTCCCCCGTGCGTGCATAATAATTATTCTACCTGCACCCTCTTCTCCCACACCTGTCGTGCAACGTAAACCTGCGCAAGCGTTCGATACAACCCCTCGTCGATCCGTTTGAATACGGGAAAAGTGGATATGCTGATTCGCTTTCGTATTTCGTCACCATGACGATAACAACGGATCAGACTGGTCTGATTCATCAGCGCGATTATTCTCGGTTTTACGATCGTTCGCAAGCGATTTTAGGATTTCCTTCGTTGTACACCACAAATTCATTGTTCACAGAGTAATTCATATTAAAGATATTAATTTAATGAAAAAATAAGAGAGAAGAAATAACGATACGCATGATGATGGAGTAAAAAAAGATTGAAAAATATTTTAGAATAATTGGATTAGCATTGATTCTCGAAATTTTTAAATTAATCTTTAAACCTTTGCCTGATAATTCTTATAGAAGTCAATCAAATATTATTTTATTTAAAATCCCTTTGGATTGAAAATTGTTTCGAAATGTTCTTCTTTCTGGCAAAAAATAAATAAATTTAGTGAACTTCGATTGTTCTTTTCTTTTTGATGAATATTCGTAAATCCTTTTTACTATATATAGTATTAAATATATTCCACGAAATATTCTACGAAAATTAAAAATTCCCATCATTCAAACAGATCTGGTACATTAAATTATTAAATATTCTCCAAATGAAGAAATCCTTCTCCATTGTTGTCGAAATTTCAGTGGGCAAATATTAAGAAGGTATACATATAATTCGATGTCGTTCTTCGTCGATATCGTAACAGAGGATTCCTTTTACGAGAATCTTACGTTGGGTGTAGTGAAAATTCTCGAGGGTTTTCCGCACGTAAAAAATGTACGAGTCGACCGTAGAAATGGATGTGAGACTACGGCCATTACCAGCTGGGAGCAACGTCATTGTTGTACGCTCCCGGAGGATGTTAAGAACTTCTATGCTTCGATCGACGGTTTCCTGCTTCAATGGAACCTCGAAATAGCAGGTAAACCCCTTTTAAAATTATCCACACATTCTCATGATTCTCTTTATCGACTTTCATCCACAATTATTCCTTTTGAACTGATGTATTAGTAATGATCGCTCGGTATCATTTCTACTGTTTTAAAAAGTGTAAAAAATTATTCTTTTCTGATTGTGCGACAGTGCTTTAACAAAAATTGTTTTTCTTTTATTCTTTCTCTCTAAGAAATTTTTTGTTGAGAAATAAATTTTTTTTGCATTTCTATTATTCAGAATTGGCAGCAGGCTTGAACGATTACAACTGTTGACATTTTCGTCACTATAGTCTCACAATTAAAAATAATATTAATATTAATATTAATAATTATTATTCTACATTTATGATGTATGATAAATATAATAATTAAATTACCTATTATTCTGAAATAATTAACACGTAACACATCTTTTTCACACAGGTGAAGAATTTTCTGTAGGATGTATGGAAATTGGCACGCTTTCCTCTCTGAAACGCTACTCGAACAATTCCAAAGATCATCAAACAGACTGCAGCAGCAAGCAAGAACTCGACAATGACACTCATAAACTAAATAATGAAGTCACTGCCAGCAGCATAATTGACTTTGAAAATCCAAATTCAATTAATTTGCAAGGAAACGAGCACGGTTGCAAGATGTTTGAAATTGCAAGATGTTTCCCAGAGAGTGGAATGGCCAAGGTCTACTTGTTATACCGCATGAAACAGGAAGAAGAATCACCAACAATTTGGTTGCATCGAGAAAACACTAATAGATGGTACCATTTGGCAAATAATTTCACTGTGTATTTTCGTATGATGCTAGTCCATTTGGGTTTGCCATTGTGGCAGTGTTGTGTGTCTGGTTTGTCTCTACCACCGTGGGTTGAACAAGTTTACTTTCTCATTGGTCCTCATTTACTTCCTTCGGCTGTTGAGCCAACAGAGACTATTTCTACTTCCATGTGGAATAATGGACCCACAAATGTTATTGATCCAACTATTTTTAAAGGGAAGGAGGGAAAGCAGAAGAGTTCTAAAAAAAAGTGATTTTTATGATCTCCTGATCTCATCATCAATTGAAGTCTCTGTAGATCTAATATTTAAGTTCAGTATATCTTCCAGCGAAAAATCTCGTTGTATTATTATATATATATAATTTATAAAGAAATAAATTATTAGAATACTATTACAATTATAGCTCAAGTAATAATTCTCTTTCTCTTTTAAAACTTATTGATCAAAATCTGTAAAATTCTCTTGAAATCCAATAGCTCCGTTATTTGTCCAGCAATAAACTTTCTCTCTATCATCATAGTACAATCCACACATCCTCTCCATTTGTATTTTCGATTCTGTCGCATGAAACATTCATTAAAAATAATGTAGGTATTTGTCTTGCCTCTCTTTCGAAATCGACCACGTAAATGGCAATGCCATTTGAATGAGTCAATTTATTTTGAGAAGTCAAGATCGTACGATGCCCAACAGTATTTTGACGTTACCCTTGATCAAGTATATCTAACGGAGGAAGAAAAAAAAAAAAAA
>CAJDYZ010004703.1:7911-19252 GCA_903986555.1 Heterotrigona itama
CCCAGAATATTCCAATATTGATCTCGAAATTTCCTAAAAAATTCTAACAACTATGCTTTGTTCTCGGGAGAATTTGGCCATTTTTACTCCAAAATGTCGAAATATTGGTATCGAAATTTTCTTCAACTCAATTTAGTATAATCATCTCAATTTAGTATAACACCAACGGAAAGCTATGCTTTGCTTCGTTCTCGAGAGAGAATCGAATTTGGCCATTTTCTCCACCCAGAATCTTCCAATATTGCTCTCGAAATTTCCTCCAAATTCTAACAACTACACTTTGTTCTCGGGAGAATTTGACCATTTTTACTCCAAAATTTCGAAATATTGGTGTCGAAATTTTCTTCAAATTCTAACAATCTCAATTTAGTATAACACCAACGGAAAGCTGTGCTTTCGTTCTCGAGAGAGAATCGAATTTGGCCATTTTCTTCAAGAATTTCCAAATATCGCTCTCGAAGTTTCTTCCAAATTCTAGCAATCTCATTATAGCAATGGAAAGCTATGTTTCGTTCTCGGAAAAATCGAATTTGACCATTTTTTCCACCCAGAATCTTCCAATATTGCTCTCGAAATTTCCTCTAAATTCTAACAACTATGCTTTGTTCTCGGGAGAATTTGGCCATTTTTCCTCCAAAATTTCGAAATATTGGTGTCGAAATTTTCTTCAAATTCTAACAATCTCAATTTAGTATAACACCAACGGAAAGCTGTGCTTTCGTTCTCGAGAGAGAATCGAATTTGGCCATTTTCTTCAAGAATCTTCAAATATCGCTCTCGAAGTTTTTTTCCAAATTCTAACAACTACGCTCTATTCTCGGGAGAATTTGGCCATTTTCCCCTCAAAATTTCGAAATATTGGTGTCGAAATTTTCTTCAAATTCTAACAATCTCAATTTAGTATAACACCAACGAAAAGCTATACTTTGCTTCGTTCTCGAGAGAGAATCGAATTTGGCCATTTTCTCCAAGAATCTTCAAATATCGCTCTCGAAGTTTTTTCCAAATTCTAGCAATCTCGGTATACCAATGAAAAGCTATGTTCTCGGAAAAATTGAATTTGACCATTCTTTTTCCCTAGATTCTTCAAATACTACTCTCGAAGTTTTCTCCAAATCCTAACAATCTCAACTTGCTATGATTATTATAGTAACCGATTGAATCTGGATTCTAAATTTGAAGATTTCCCCGAACATTGCCCCTAAATTTGAAGCGACCGAATCCCGCGAAACTACCGATCCCAGTTTGGAGCGTCATAATTTTACCTACCTCCCCCCAATTTCTGGCAATTTCAATTTGGGAATATTCTGACGTGTCGAATTTCCCAGCGATCCCGATTTAGAGCGGTAATCGAGGGATCAACCTCATCACGACGAATAATTTCGTATTCGCCGGAAAGAGGATCCTCCTTTAAGCATCAACGTATAAATAACTCTGACATTTCCGTTCTCGTCCAGTTGCTGAACCAACGACCTGAAAAGATGAAACCACAAAGGTAGACGTTCTCGGTGACCTGGCGATCCTCGTCGTTTACCCTTTTGTAGTAGTTCATCTTACGATCAACTTACGATCTTCACGAGCTCGTCCTGCTTCCGAATCCGGGAATCACGAACGATTTCGAAGATCGATATGAAACAAATGTTATACAAATACTACAGTTTGTTATAACAACAAGTTCGTTCGCATTATCAGCCATAAACACGTTGAAAAAAATGATATACGAAAGATGTAATCGTTGAATTAGAATTCACTCGCGTCTGATCCAATAGTTTTTTTTTTTTTGTCAATAACAATAATTTACCGGGCGCCTATATAGGTGTTTTTCGTTCCAGCGGATCGAAGTGTGATAAGTCGAGCGCCTGTAGGCGTTAAAAGTAGCCGGAGGAGTTAAAATGGCAAACGAGCCAAGTGGCGACCTCCCTTCTGAAAGTCGACCTGAAAATGAAAAACATTTGAATCCCGGTGGAATTCGAAAATCTCGAAACACTCGGAACTCGGATGGATTCGCCTCTCTCTCGTCTGTCCTCGATTCGCAATGTTGAATGGTACAGGGTGGCCACCGAAGAACTGAAAGGTTTGAAAACGTCATAACACAATGCCGAAACAAAACTCCATTAATTATATTTCCAAATAAAACGATTAAAAAAAAAAAAAAAATTGACGAGAAAAACATGTGTTTTGTAAAAGTTATTTTGTTTAATATCATTCAGTCTTTCAGTGGCCACCCTATACATATATCGATACCGCGACCGGCAATGCCAACGGATCCCGAAAATCCGTCCTTCGAGCACGAGCGAACTTTTTTTGGCAAACTGGTTACCGCGTCACCTCGCCGCGATACGTCGTGACGGCACGTCGATACTTTTGCCTGGCGGCCAGCAGGTGTCGTTGCGATCGGTCGAGCCTCGAGCGATTAGGAAAAGGGGCCTCGGTCAGCACCTCGGCCCCCCTTGGGGGCCAACGCTCACTCGATTATCCCCCGCCGCCGCTGGCTGTTAAACGTTAAACTGACTGGTGAACGACAGACCGTTCGCGGTGGAAAATATGTTTAACCCTGTTTTCCGACAGCCTGGTCTTGCGTCTGGCGTGGAGAATTCCGGGCCAGCACTGGAAATCTAATCGCCAACTACATGGGCAAGTGGAGAGGATAGAGAAGAGGGAGAGGGATTGTTGAAATCTGACGGAGGAAGCCGGATGGTTGGGCGGTGTGAAAGGTCAGTGTAGCGTTGGGCATAAAAATAAGCGCGGCCTTGCTGCTGATCGATGCCATACAAGTATTGACCAATGGCCCGAATCGATTCCTGGCTAAACCCGTTCTTATGGTACCCGCCGGCTTTATGCTGCTCGCGACTCTTCGATCTGGCAACTTCTGGTAGCATCCAGAATCTAGGCCATTTCCAGACACGCGGCTCGCGCAGTCGAAGGAAACGAAAGAGAATTTAATTTTGATTTTAACTCGACGTCACAGTGTTGCAACGTTCGCAGGACGAAGCTTCGAAACAGAAGCGGAATCATCGCGTCTTGTTCAGACGACAGAAACTTATTATCGCGTGGGGTTTTCAGAGAAATTTAAAATTGCCTTGCTATTTTATTTATAATAATTTCGAAGTTTCTCTCTCATTCAAAACCTGAAAGTTCAAGAAACCGTTATCAACGAGGGGTTGTCGTTTGATCAAATAACTGGGAGGAAAAAGTCGCGTTGTAAAGAGGAAATTTCAGCCTTCGAGAGTGTGACAGAAACTTTTTAATGTTCTTAGGTACGTTCGAACTTTGACAGCTTTCCAGGCTGTCAAGATGGAAACTTCGCACTTTCGAACGAGATCGATTGGATTGTTGTACCATTTTTTTTTTTTTTTTTAACGAAGCTATAATAGTTTAGAGTATCGGTGATTTCTCGCTGTTAATTGTGCTCTTCGTCGCACAGTAAAAATCTTCGAACTAAAAGTCACCATGAACTGCAATAACACTGTACGACTCCAACAACAGTACACACGAACTCAATAATTGAGCAGAGACGTTCTTGATAAAAAAGTATTTCGAGAACGGGACAGTCACGTTAGATTATCGATCGGCGTTGGGGAAAGGGAAAGAAAAAATTTCATTCGAAATAGCTGTGAAGAGATGAAACATTTATCGATCTCGAGGAGACCCCGCTCGCGACTGATAACACGTATTCCTGGCAACCGTCGACTTCGGGTTGCATAATTTTAGGAATTAGCTCGTATTTTTAACTTGGGACATCGATCCGGGACCCTTCGCACCGACCAATTTGCCATTTTTATTATTGGAATTCTGGTTTCAGTCTGGCTCGTGATTTTATAACAACTAATCAATTTCAGTATCTAGATTCTACGCATGTAATTGTAATAATTAATTAATTGTTTAATCCTACTGTGTGGTTAGGCAATTAATATTATATAATATGGTGCCAATTACTCATATAATAATTTATTAAACGGCAGATTATTAAATAATTTTCTCCGTGAGAAAATAATCTATTTAATAAACATTTAATATTCTAATAATATTAATATTGGTACCTGTTATAACGTACTATCATTCCTAGAATAATTTACTCGAATACCGAGGCTGCGAACTATCAAGCCACTAGAATTCATATAGTAACTTATCCAACCTCTCCAAAGTTTGAGGTTAAACCGGTCGAATATTTTCAGCAGAAGTCGGTGGATCCTTTCTCCCCTTCGAGCAACATCCCGGAATCCGCAGCTGAACGATAATCCGAGCACGTTCCCTTTTTAATTAATTCGCATCGCCAGAGTCCAGGTATTTGATAATGAAAGCAACCGGCCTGGGTGATTGGCGCAAAACGAGCCGGCGCATCTCGACCATGTGATCACGCTGGCAAATCCTGCTTAAGCTGGATACAATGCTGCCGCTAATATCGTTTCGTTATCGGCTGTAAGTGACGTAGCCCGGACGATATATCCGGATTTCTAGCTGCGATTCAGCCAATATGCGCCCGGTGTTGCACTCCGCTCTTGTAACGCTCGTATCTCGCAATCAACCTATTTCTCCTTTTCATTTTTGATGTCATCGGACTCCGGCGCGAAGACGTTATTGGAAACTGGGTCTGATCTCTGGTGAATTCCAATCCTCGCGTTGATGAATATTTATCGTTCACTCTCTGTCCCAAGAAATTCGTGTTCCTGCCTGTGTATTGTCTGTTTACGAACGTCCTTGGATAGCGTGTTGCGTGTTTTTAGGTTAGGTTTCTCCTTGTCTCGTTTGTCGACGTGGTGTCGAATCGGCAGGCTTTCGGCTTTATAATCCGTATAGAAAATTTAGGCAAGAAGAGTTCAAGAGTACGTGCGTTTGAAGAATATCTATTCTTGGTTGAAAGTATCAGGTGGGATAATTTTATAAATGGCGGCCCGCTATTGTGGCGCCAACGTGCGGTGGCGTGGATAACTAGAGGGACAAAAAACTCAAAACACTTGTAAGAGATTTTAAAAATTCAAAAATGTGCATATACAAAACATATATGATCAATTATAATACAATACAAATTACAGAAAAAAAATAAGAATAAATGTTACAATGTTATAAGGGTGTTTCTTTCAATCTATGAAAGAAACTTCATGCTACATTTCTTTCGTTCAAATACATGGATTATAGATAGAGGTATAATAGTGTCTCGATATAACGTACGAGTTAGAATGCAAGAACAAAATATTCGCGTGCAAATCACGTGACAAATGCTGCGACATCAGCTATTGGTTGACGAATGTTACCTGTCATTCGATGTCACCAACGAATTTATGCGGTTGCGTACAACCCGTGTTGTTCGTATACTATGGTCAAATCGTAAATTCGATCCAGTTAAATTGCGATCGCGTGATATTGAAAAACTACGCGGAGACTGTAATAAAAGTCCAGAGGAAAAGAGTGAAACACTGGCGTCGATCAAATTTCGTCTATAAAAATTACTCTCGAGCTTGTTTATAGTGAAAGTTCATTCATCGCTCGGCTGAGAGTTGACATTGAAGTAAGTTTGCTGCCAACAAGAGTAAATACGAATGTAACGTATAATAAATTCTAAATAAATGTACGGAATATCATACAAAATATAAACGTTCGAATGAAAATGTAATACTCGAATTAATCCTCTCATTTCTTGAAAATAATATTAACAATTCAGTTGTGAAATATAATGCAATGTATAAAATATAAATTATCATTGGACTGTTGCTCAAATCAATGCTCAAGCAACAAATTTGTTTTCTCTTTCTCTCTCTCTCACTTTTTTTAATCGCAATCAGGAAATTCGACTCGCAGCTTTCGCAAGACACAGCGGACGTATTTCTTTCTAATTTTCCACGAATTGCCAGTAAAACCAGCGAGTAGCTTCACGGAAACCGGCGAGTGTTTCACGACAACATTTGGGAGGGATCTGCCAAAAAGCCAGTCCTTTCCTTTACTTTTACGACGCTCTTCCTCCTCTTAAAGCTACGACGCTACAGTAACTTAAGTCACCGTTAATGGACGCGGGAGAGAACCAGTCGCTGGTGTTCTTCCCAACGCGTTGGTCTTTACCGGTCGTCGATAAATTTCACGGGGGCACCGGGTCAATCGGGCCTTGTATTGCCTCTTCACCTTCCCCATTCGGGTTTTTCTCAGTTCTCGTCGAGTCCAAGATCTCCTGAGGGACGATCCGTTTCCTCCCGCCGATTGATTCCGGTACGCTTTTAATTGGAGGACAGTTTTTAAAGCCGGACGAGCGGAAACTTCTTCGAGCGAGTTCCGACTTTTTGCGAAAAGGAGAAAATCGAGGCAAAGCCACTCGATACGAAGAATACACCACTGGTGTATTTCGATGGTCGCGATGGTTTCTCTTTGATTTATTCAAATTGATATCGTCGTGGTGATAGGTTCTTGATGGAGGAAGTTGAATAAAAAATAATCAGCAGGAATGTTTGTAAATTTATGGAAAATGTCCAATGCGTCGCACTGGTTTTTCGATGTCGCAGAAAGTTTCATTTATTTGGTCAGTGTGACCATTTGATCTTCACCATGTCTAGTTATTATTAATTTTATTAAACGACCAAAGCACGTTACTTCTGTCCGAAAAATTGACATAATAAATGTAACATGAGAAAGTGCAAGTTAGAAAAGAAATTAAAATACAACAAACATATAGAAAGTTCTAAAATATAACAAAATTAAATGCAAAGAAAAAAAAAACGTTTCTACTGGGAGCTGGTGAAGGTTGTGAATTACATTAAAATTCATTTCTTCATAACCTGTTAAATAAAGAGACGTCGATGGCTATCACGAGCGAAGCTTAATTAGCACCCGAAGTGTAAGTTTCTATTACGATCTTGTGTAACGTCCGAGATTAAGCTAGCTCAGTTTAGAAACGACGTTAACGTGACTTTCTTAATCTTGCTGTAGATATTCTGTGGCCGTTGGGATCGTTGGCAATTCCCTCGGGGATATTCTCTCGAATAACTCGAAGACGTTCTCTGTTGGTAACCCGTGGCGCCCTCCTAGGGGAATTTTTGGGTCAGCGTATATTTCCAGTGTTTATAGTTCCGCTTTCGGTGCGGTGGCCCAGGGAATTTGCAATTTTACGACAATCATGCAGTACCATGCTGGGAGAATCGTGTTTTATGAATAAATGGCCTTGTTTCCGTGCAAGCTGGTTCTGCGCAGCAGTTGATCGTTTGCCAATGAGAAATCCTTCTTGCCTGTCGTTACATTGCGACTTAATTATTGGATTAACAATATTCATTTCCCTTGAATAAAAGTAGAGAAAAGTTGATTTTTGTTTATTTGTATGTTTGACTGGAAATTGCAAGTAAATCGAAACTTTCGAAATCTGTGACAATATCTATAGTTTGTCATCTGGTTAAGTTTTTTTTTTTTTTGACTTGAATAAAGTATCTCGCCAGATTTGATTAAATTACTTGAACACTGTCGTAAAACTCGTAAATAGTTGGTGAAGTTGCAATCATCCCTAACCTAAACCTAACCAAACTATCGTACGTATCTCTCTCAAATAGATGACCTAATCTACGACACGAGGAATGAATCATTCTAAATATCTATCTCGGGAGAATCCCGATCGGGAGCAACGAAAACGTCCTTCACGGTGTATTTCTGCATGCAAGGACGTTGAGAAGATCCGATTCTATATCGCGTGATCGTTATTTATTCCGTTTAGCCCTAACCTCCATCATCGCGCCTTACACGCCCACCACTGCAGGCCTGTTTCGTCCGATTGTCTCGCCGATTGTCTCCCCTCTTTAAATCTTGCCGTTGCGAACACGCCGAATCCCGGATTCGGTCGCTGGTTTTGTTCGCCGACGATAGCCAGGCGCGTTCGAAATGAACGCGAACGCTCGGAGATTTAAGCACGCCGAAGTGAGAACGGATTCTCTGTGAAAGGGATTTCCACACAGCAGAACTCAATGGCGTGAAGATTCCGTCGAGTCGAGTAATCGATGAAGTTGAACTTCGTTCGGCTGTCACGGGCAGTAACCTGTTGAAATATTTCTGAATTCTTACAACGCGTGGTTAGATCTATGTAATTGGTATTTAAGAATTCTAACAATCTGCAGCTGAGTCGATTTTGCGGCTGTGTTCTTTGAAAGGTTTCACCTAACCACACTCGATTAAATAAAAACTAACTATATTGAATTGTAACAATATTTAGAAGAGATTGCGGTGAACAACTGAAAACTGAAAACTGAAAACATTCAATGTTTTGAAAAGTTATTATCTTAATGAGTTTATCGTTGCTATGATGGGCGAAAAGAGATTTTACTTGAGAGCGTCTAACTAGAGTTATTATTCTACTTGCAAGTGTCGGAACATACACTCATGTATTCTACTTATGAATGTCTGAGCACGTAGAGACATATTCCATTCAGTGTGTCTGACCACATGGGGATTTATTCTACGCAAAGTGTCCGGGCACACAGTGGTTTATTCTACTTACAGTATCTGACTGTCTAGAGAGTTATTCTACTTTAAATGTCTGACCACATGCATGCTAATTCTACTCGCGAGTATCCGATATGCTTCTTTATGTTACTTGCGAATTCCTTGCCTAACTTCACTAGACAATTATATCTTTTCCTTAATAACTTAATTACATTAGACTTGTTTATTCATATTTATTCCATACTTGTTTATTGTGTTGGAATTAACTTAACACAATTATTACAATGGATCTACTTCTGCATATCTAGATTGATGTATATTATATTCTATCTACATTTGCATCTGTATTATATTGTCTTGTTTATTTATACTACTACACCTTAGCTAGAATCTGATCTCACAGAGTCAATATTCCACCAGTTGAATGGTTGTTATTGACGTGATGCTATTTATCTTTGGACAACATAGGTGCGTTTATGAAACCTAGTTTGTGCAAGGTCAGTTACCTCGAAATTTTTATTAGTGCAGTTGATTAGTTGTTAGTTACCATTTAATTCACACAGAAAAGATAATCCGCTTTTGCTGATCATTGATTGCAAGTATTTCCATCAAGAGAATGAAAATAGATGAGGAAAGGAAAGATAAAGTATAATACTCTGTGAAATAGAATATTATTGAAAAAAATGCTCTCTTTTACGTGCGAGACACTGTAATCTCGTAATACCATTTTTTTTCTACACAAAACAAAATGAGGATCAAGTTTTCAAAGCGTTTATCGGAACTGAACTGACTGAAACGAAAAGCTGACTTACACCGCTTGATTAGCTCGCGTTTCTTATTTTTATGATGTTTCGCTCCTTTCAATTTTTTTTTTTTTTCTTTGACATTAAAACTCGCACCGAATCTGAAGTACCGAACAAATAGTACTAGCTAATAATTTACCGAAGCATTTGTTTCTCCTTTCCCCTTCCCCCCCAAAGCTGACTCACATCACCTGGCGTTTCTTCTTTTTATGATAAGCTTTTCAATATTTTCATAATATTAAAACTCGAACAGAATCTGAGCCTGCCGATAAGTAGTACTGTATTAGCTCGTCCAAGCTTTGTTTCTCCTCTGCTCCCTCCCCCTCCTCCCGATTACGTTCTTATTTGCCACGAGTTTCCTTCCGTCCTAGAAGAAACTGCCGGGGCTTTGTCGGTCTCATCCCACTTCCGGGGGGAATGTGAGAAACGTTATTTACACCGGAATCCCGACACTGTTGTCTCCATTCGTTCAGCCGATAACTTTACATCGTCACGAATCTAACCTACCAGCCGAGCCCGACTCATCGGCTAACTACGATCACTGCGCTTTATTGCAGCCGCCTTACATCTGGCCGGGTGAAACATCGATTCTCGTTCCTACCGGGATAAACCGAGTCTAACCGGGGGGATTTCATTTATGCCGGTTTCCCGATCGGCTCGCCTTTCGCTGCCAACTGTAACTTCGTTCGTCGTGCATCGGGGATTTTGCGCGTGATACGAATTTGCATATTTTATGGGTATTTATGGAGAAAAATTGACACAGTCAAGAAGAAGAAAGATACGAAGATAGATTTATTTGCGAATTAGGTTTTATGAAAAGTTTGAGAATAATAAATTAACACAGAAGTCATCGTCTCTGTCTCTCTCACTTTTCTGCGCCGTGTGTTTCACTTTAATTATCACTCCGTATGTTTCTACCCGGGTAAATTGTAATTATCCGCTCATTGTTGAGGTTAGGTTGATTTTAAAACGAGGGATTTTAGGTGTATTATAATGTGCGGGGCCGACGATTATCGCTAAGGAAAGTGAGAGAAAGTTTTGCGGTTCTAGGAGGCGATGAAGCTTTAGATTAGGTTAGACGGTTATTTAGACTAACAGCGTGGCAAGTGGTCTCATTTCCCTCTGGATTATGTGTGCTGCGGGAAAAATATTAATAGAGATTCGATGAGAGTAATAATGGTCATTTTGTAGAATGAAAAATTGCTTAAAATGGAAGCGAGGAATTGTGGCGTTATTCAAATTGTAAATGATAGTTTTAATTATTTGGTCTTAGGAGTTTTTAACTTTCGTTTTAACTGCAGTTTAGAGGTTAGGTCAATCAGTTTAGAAATTAAAACTTCTCTTATTATTTATATAATATCAAAAGTGGTAATTCCGAGAGTAAATGACACTTTTTAAGAAATTATTTTATGTGTTATGGAGTTTTTAACTTTCGTTATTAGTTTGAAGGTTAGATTAGTTGGTTCAATTAATCTAGAGTTTTAGTTTAGTTAGTTTAGAAATTTGAACTTTTATTACTAACTCACACTATTAAATATTAACGTATTAAATAGTAACTTTAAGAAATGATACTTTAAGATATTATTTGGCGTTTAAGATTTAGTTTTCATTATCAGTTCAGTTAGTTTAGAGGTTAGATCAGCTGTTTAATTAGTCCAGAGTTTGACTTCTTTAGAAATTAGAACTTTTATTATTATTATTTACTGTTAGAATCTTTATTTATTACTAGTATTTACTATTGAATATCAACATAATAACTCCAAGAAATGATACTTGGCGTTGATATTTAGTCTTCATTATCAGTTCAGTCAGTTTAGAGGTTAAGTCAGCTGGTTTAATTAGTACAGAATTTGACTTCTTTAGAAATTAGAACTTTTATTATTATTATTTACTGTTAGAATCTTTATTTATTACTAGTATTTACTATTGAATATCAACATAATAACTCCAAGAAATGATACTTGGCGTTGATATTTAGTCTTCATTATCAGTTCAGTCAGTTTAGAGGTTAGATCAGCTGGTTTAATTAGTTCAGAGTTTGACTTCTTTAGAAATAAGAATTTCTATTCTTATTATTTATTGTTAGAATCTTTATTTATTACTAGTATTTACTATTGAATATCAACATAATA
>CAJDYZ010004714.1:665-26094 GCA_903986555.1 Heterotrigona itama
ATAAATTCTACATCGAGGGAAGAACGTGTGAACGTGTGTTGTCTCAGGCTAAAGAGAGAGAGAGAGAGAGAGAAAAAAAAGTAAAATTTTTCAGTCGTCCTCGATGTTGGAAATGAAGCTTTGAAATCCTTTCCTGCGCAGATGTCGAGGGCCAAGTATCTGGGGAATCGAAGAGGTGACAAAATCGGCCCTCCGGTTTTAATAGAGAAGTGGACCCATTACACTATCGCTCGAGGAGGTCGTTACTCTTGTTGGACAGCTGTTTCCTCGGTTGAAGAAAGAAAAAAAAGAAAAAGTCACTGTCACTTTTCGAGGGAAACGAGCGACAAACAATCATCAAATGTTCTTCAAATTCTTCTTCTCAAGAAAACTGCGAAAATTCTTCAAATTTTCACAAAGGCGACTGAAGAAACGAAACTTAAATGGAAACTTGTTTCATCTACTTCCAGATATTTTACATATATTTTTACATATACATTTTCCATGTACTTTTGCTTCTCTTTCAGTTTTCTATAATTGTGCAAACATTCAACAACAATCTAATTATTCCTTTTTTTTCTAAATCACATAGTTTCACCTAAATTTTGAATTTTTCCGTGATAAACTCTCAAATATCCCTTCGAATGAAATTTCCTTTTTAGGATCCTTAAATGAGAAGTATTGGAAATGGATTTCAAATAAATATGCAATAGGAGTGGTCGGTCAGATCTTTGTCAGAAAATCGTTTCAACTCTCTAAGTCACGCCCTTTAAACAGGAAATTAGTTGCCGACAGGCGGTTCGAATTATCCATTTCTCGGTAAGAACCTGTTTTTTTTCTATCTTCCGTCTTGATTCTGCTTCATCGGCCACATCAAAGCAACATCATGTCTATTTCCTTCAATTTCATCAATTTATCACACACTCGAAATTGAGGTACATTACATTACAACTGAGGTATCATTGAAATCATATTTTGGATTATGTATCGTGATGTGATTTCAACGCAGCATCATCTAATTGCAGATGATATCGTGGCGAAGAGATTTCCATTGGTTTCTATTCGACCAAACCTTTTAGTATGTTTCTTTTTATGCATGCTCACTGTGGGAGTGGGACAGAAGTTGTCGACATGTCCCCTCGACAGCTGCCACCACTATAAAATCCGGTTCACACGAGTCTCCTCACTTGTCTCTACCCTTGATTTCTTCTTTTTACACATTCATAAGAGAGCTTTCAGAAAACTGTGCGCCACACAATCGCCGTGTTTTCTCACCCACCGCTTCCTTTTTGTTCTGACATTGCAACTTGGATTTTTATGCGCCTGTATTGTTTAACATTAATACTTAATTTTTAATCATAACTGGCTTTTTTCATAGAGATTTTGTACCCAACAGCAGCACAGTTATAACTCTTCACTGACAAATTATCAAATCTTTTACATTATAACTTTCAATTAACCACTAGTTAATATTTGGTTAACTCGTTAGATAATACACTTGTCATGATGTCTTCCCCTCATCATTTCTTTTCATAGTTTTCTAAAATTTTTCCAAAAACCTGCAATAATTGTGTTATTGATTATTCGCTGATAATTTCATGTGCTGAATAATAAAATGGCCTTTCATTTTCAGGACTGAAGAAGTCACCTCGTATGCCAACTTTTTTGCCAGAGAAGCACTTATCAAGGACGTTCAATTTGCAATACGCTCGCATGGTGACAGTGTTGGTTGATGTCGGTAAACTGGAAAACACTGTGCGCATTCATTCCTCTCTACTGACCCACATTCGCAGAAGCCGCTATCTTTTCTTCTGCTTCTCTTCTCTACACTCGAACACAATCAGCCATAAGTCACTCCACGGCTCGTTGATCTGTCGTTTCTCGTTGCTCAGGATCGTACGAATCAATCTCTTCACCTTGCGTTCATTTTTCTTCAGAAAAGAGGACGACACTCTATCAGTAATTCATTTTTTAAATCACCAGATGTTTCATCGGCCAGTTATTTTCAGCCAGGACAAAGTGAAGGACAAACGTATAATTTTATTATTCAGGCTTTGGGGATATTTTGTTTGGAATTATTCCAACCAATTTATTATTTTTATCTCAGAAATAACATAGAGAAAATAATCTTTGACAAGTAATTTCTCATTGTATTGAAATTTTATTAACACATTATATTTCTATGCTCAAATGAATTAACACACGGTTATTTTAAATAACATCTAGCTAAACAGAATGCTATACTACTCGGTTAATCACTTTTGCAATATATTGATATATTGTTACAATAATGACATCATTACAAATTTTCTAACTACAATGAAACTACAAACAACAATAACATATAATCAGCTCATATTATTTGCTATATAACACATGTATATTATTGATTATTTGATTATATATCAATGATTATATATCATTTTGATATATCAATTTGATTATATATCAAATAATAGGATTGCCCAAGTCTCACCACGTGGAGATGCTGTGAACGAAGACTCTCCTTTTGCACGCAAAAAATATAACTAATTTTGTACAAAAAACTTTGAACAAACTCTCCTTTTGTCGTATGTTTGCAAAACGTTCAACCCTTTGATCGTTGTGCAAATCAAACAGCAAAAGAAGCTTCATGAGAAAGCGAAAATCTAAGATGAAAATCTAGAAGTCAACTGATTCATTGATGGTTTTAGAGTTTTTAATTTAATTCAAGAATTGGATAATGTGAAATACAAAGTATCTATAGTATCAAATATTCTAAATTTTAATAATTCAACATAAATTAATAGTGATCCAATGATATTATTTCAAATTTAAACTACAGTTATAACTTTTTATGAAACAATATTTCATACTAATAGTAATGTTGTCATTGGTATGAAAATATAGAGTAATCGACACTTTAAAAGTATAAAAATAAAATGAAACATGTCTCATAAAGAATTATACTACTATATTACTTTATCTATTGAAATATCGCTCTTAATTAAGCATGCAAGCATTGTATTAAGCATGAATTAATAACTCTAGAAAACAATACTGCTGGCAGTATTAACTACACTATTAAGCATATACCTACTCATGCACTAATTTAAAGATTCTCTACCAAAATATCTAACATAAATCTATTATTTAAATAAAATTCCTTGTTCTATAAACTATAATAAAGGGACAGGGAGGGAAATGAATATGAATATTGTATGAGAGATGTAAAATATTAATCTTCTTCTATTGATGTCACAATGATTCCTGGAACAACTTTAAAGCACAACAAATTTAATAAAATTCTTTAAAACATAAATTGATTACCAATAGGAAATGTATTTCCTTTATACTTATCCTCATTTTTAATAATTTTCTTTGATCCTCATTATTTCATTCTGAGCCAATATGTACACATACATATTTTATTCATTCCATTTGTATTTCATTATTCATATGTATATCTACTTGCAAATTAATAAATCTGAAACAAACTTATTTTTGGATTAGTACATGAAAATATTGGGAAGAAAAACAAATTTATGGAAATTCAAAGCAATTTGAATGTGAATATCTGAACTGAAAAATTTGAATTGAAGGAGTAAAAAAAATTAGATACTTATTTTCAGTATTAAGATGAAAAAAGAATAAATTTAAATCACATGTTTCGAGTAAAGTAATATTTCAGTAACAATTGCATTGTTGCAAATTTTTATCTTCTTCGATATAAAATTTATTTCAAAATCATAGTAATTATATACATAATATCAAAAGAATTAAAGAATAATCATTATTGAACAAAAAATATATTTTCAATAGCAAACACTCTAGAGATAGGGGGCGCTGAAAAAGAAAAAAAAAAAAAGAAAAGTAGCCAGAAGAGCTACTAAAATGCAATCACTCATTCAATATAAACCCGAACAATAAACCGAGAGAGAGAGTGAGTGAAACATCTCTTTTATTTCGCAACACTAATCACGAGAATCCAATACAGGCGTACTGTGGAGGAGACCACCTCTGTACAGCTTTTCTATCAGCATCAGGTGATTCAAGAACATACTTCCACGATCTCAGTGGAAGAGATTGGGCACTTGATAAACGCAATGCTACTTTAGAAACGCGATTATTTATCAACGCAACGCTAATTTTTGAAATGACATATTATATCTACTTAAAAGAGAAAAATACACGATAAAATATCATGAAATCAGCTCGAAGTTATAATTATATATGTAATAATATAAAATTATATTTATATTTAATTATAATTATATATGTAATGTAAATAAAATTATAAATTATATTATATATTATAAATATTCATCTGCAATATTAAATGAAATAAAAAACGACGAATTCTGTTATCACTCTTCAAGAATCTTAACAACAATTCACGATAAAAACGTTTCCAAGAACAATCGATATTAATGCAAACCGACGTAATAAATATTCGTGGCTCTAATTCAAACCGAAATTCAACGATTCATTCGCAACATCGCGATTTGCCCATGATGATGGTGGACCGACACATGCATCGATCAGAAACAAAAAAAAGGAAAAAAAAATACTACGTGATACAAATGCTAAAATCGAGCACAGTGACAAAGTAGTAACAAAGAATATGGCTTCCCATGCTCTGAATGGATTTCCCATTCAGAGGATGATGAGCCATTCGTTGCAGCCCTCTTCAATGGCAGTTTGCCGGGCCTCTTCTTTTCTTCGGGCGCCATGCCCGCTGAAACTTAACATCTACGCTCGAGACTTTCTAATCGCAAACCAAAAAGTAACTTACAAAGGTGAAATAAAAAGATATAAAACTCGCGGAAGCTGATTCAATTGTACATGGACGACCATCGATCATAGTGATCGTTGTCCGTTCGCATGTGCTCGAGCAATAACCTATGTAAACGTTTCGTTTCGGCACTTACTCATAACCTAACATAACCTCTAATCGCGACCGCGACCGCGACCGCGGTACTAAATTCGAAAGATCGACGAGCAAAACCAGTGACAAGTGGCATGCTCCACTCTGTACCAATTTCACTGTCGATTTTTCAAATTAGATTTCCTGAAACAGGTTCCAGAAACAAGTGGCATGCTCCATTTGTACCAGTTTCACTGTCGATTTTTCAAATTAGATTTCCTGAAACAGGTTGGACACGCAGGACACACGCGAGCAGAGACTGTGCCAACCTGCCCGGCCCTACCTACTTATAATTACACATAGGCACACCAGAAAGTAAGCTACCTATCCTAACCAGTCGCCCTATATTTAAAAAGTAACAAAAGAAAAACAGACACACCAACACACTCGCTCCACGGTTCTCACGCATACACCCGGGCGCAGACACCTAAGCTAGAGAGGACGTCCCGGGACGCCTCCGACACCCGAGTGTCAAGCACACACACACATTCACACTCTAATTTTACGTACCATTCTACTGAAATCGACTGACGAAGGCTAGCGATCATTGCGTTAAATATGATAAAAAATACTAGATTGCTATTCTGAATTTTAATTAAATATTCATAGATTGTTTATTAATTAATTAAATATTGATTAAACATTCTTCATTATCCGAAGAAGTGATGTTATTGGAATAAGAGGTACGAATAATTTAGTACCGTTAATGTATATTTCTCTGTTATACGTTGCTTGGAATAATAGGAGAAACGACGCAATTCTACAGTCTAATCACACACACACATACAATGTAGAAAGTACGTCGTGTACGATACACTAACCCATCGTCAGTCGCCAAGAAATTAAGCTTAAGAACTATGGTCATCATGCTCATTGCCTTTCTCCCACTCAAGTAGCACCTGGGCACGTGAGTGAGATCCTGGCCATGAACATGGAAGGGGTTAAACCTGAAAATCCTGATCTAAAAGGATAATTAGTATATTTTGTATCTAACGGACTAAATTCGCTTGATTATTTCAATTTTCTACTTTATAATTTACTTTATTGAATAATTTAATAAATCAATGAAATAACTGAGCAAGAAGTTAACAATGAATATATTTATTGAAAAAGAAACAAGCTAATTGTAAATGGAATAGAAATATCCTCAGGCGATTCCTTCATCAAAGCACACTTCTGGAAATACAAAAGTAGCGTTTGAAATCACTGCTTTGATTCTGAAATCTGCCTGTCGCGAAGTGTCTTCTTGCACAAATGTATGTGTACATTCTTAGACGGATAGAAGACTTTAAATTGAAATTATTGTATTGATTGTATTATCGCAGAACACGAAGTAAAATTAAATATCATGTTAGCTATAAAATATTTTCAATTAAAATTGCAATATTCATAGAAACGAAGTCGAAGGGTATCCGACTTCTCCACTATAAACTATCCAAATAAAATCATTTACAACATATGTTGTATTCATTCATTCAAATATTCATATATACATTCAAATATACATAGTATGTATACATACATGTATATATACTTGGTATACATACATTCAAATATACTCATATTGATTTTACAAATAATTAAAATGAATAGATTTGTGATTTTCAATTACACATAATATATACATAACAATCAACATTGTCATATATCAATTCTTTATACTGTGATATTATACTCATATTAATTATTAATGCATTATTATTAATATTAAAAAAACGCGACGTGCAAGAAAACCTATCCTGAACTAAAAAGTCAAACACAGAGAAGAAAATGTTACTACTCACGGGTATAATAAATACCCGTGGTCACTGTGCTCGTTTAAAATTCTACGTATACAACCAATCACCCGTGCCGATTCGGATCTTTCATCCTACGACATGATTGAGTGACCAGAGGAACAAAAAGCATGCGACTCACAATTACGCAAGAACGTTATCATTGATACAGTTGTGGCCTAGGAGAAATCATCATGAAGCATGTCATCAAATAGGAATCGTTGAGTCTCATGGAGAGTTGGAAGAAATCTGCAATAAAGCATAAATATTATAATCTATTCTCATAAAACGCTTTTAAGCACATACACTTTAATAATAACATTATAATTTAGAAGTAAAAGATTTTCAATTAGATTCTATTTCTCAATTAACAATAATTAACATAAAATACAAAAAATGGAATCAAATGAAGTAGAAAATACAAAGTTACTTACATTCTTGACTTTTGAACCACCACCAGGTCCTTTTTTTTAGGGAACAGGAAGAAGAGGAAGGAATGCAAAACCTTTAAAATATAAATTCTAATATAGTTCTAACACTACGAGAATTTAAATTTCATTATAAAAATTAATTGGAATACAATATTCAGAGATTCTTACATGCTTAGTTTTGAAGCATCAGCATATCCTTCCCGGGGCTCAGGAAAAAATAAAAGTTGTGGAAAACCTTCAAAAGAACATGTGAACTATTATGATTTGTTCAAACTTAAAACTTTAATAATTAAGCATTTTTATTGAACAATTTCAAGAAAAATAAAAAGAATAAAATAATTACATTTTTGAGCTCCAGGAGAGGCTATATCCTCTTGCGAGACCTGTGACTCTAATACCGAAAACGAATGTTTAAAAAAAAAAAAAAAAAAGAAGACTATTAACGCGTTTGTGTAACAATCGGCGAACACACTGACTCTAATTTCGCGTATAATTATTATGATTAAATTCAACGAGAGCTTTTGCTCTGAAAAATATTGAAAACGACATAACGTAACAAGCACTGACTCTACCGATCGCATTGCGCGCGACCACAAAAATTCTCTGAAAGAAAAGTTTTATTACAAGTTATAGAAGGAATAAAGAAAAGAAGTAAAATATTTTTTTAAATATTTTTTTTCTTCTTCCTATTGAGTGTTTGCTTAAGGAAATATTTCTTTTACAAGTATTACATATCAATTATTAACGTAACAAATTATTAATGACACTGGAAATTCTCGAAAAAATAGAAAAATAACTTAACGTATCTAAAATAAAAGAGGCTTCTTTAATCTCATCTATTTTCATCTTAATATTCTCAATAGATTATTATATTACATATTAATTACAGTGCTATAAATTGTTTGAAAATATATCGATCGAATATAGAATAAATGTTACCAACAATAAGATGAACATTTCAACTTTCGACACAACGAATCAAACATCACCACCATCTTTACAAGAAACTAACAGATTTATTGTTAACCAATATGGCGTCCATTTGAATTTGGTCCATTTTAATTTCACAGCGTCCCTTCCTCACTGTCCTTTGATCTGTACAAAAGAGAACAAAAACTTTCAAATAAATGCATGAAAGGGCGAAATAACATAAAAATGATCATAAAAAACAATGCTCGAGGTGAAACGCTTATAATACGAATTACCGGCGAACACAATAACCAAAAAGACGCTCGAAGAAAAAAGATAATTGTCATGATATATCTTAGTAACATTCGATAAAGTATTGAGTAAATACGTACGTTTAGGCGTAAGTTAATAGCAGCGAATGTGAATGGTGAAAAATGGAAGTGTTGTACAGTTAATAAATGTCACGCGAGATAACGATACACCTTTACGTTTCGATTTTCGACAAAGGACTAAACCCTCGCGCAACAGGTTACGGCGCAAATTAATTTGGAGGGGTGGGGGCTCGAACGTAACAAAATTCGGCTGATTAACGGTAGAGCGTGTCTAAATATACATATATATATTGTATACGGTAGAGCCTTCACAGAAAATATTTATATATGCTTACGCGCCAATTTCGGTTGATCGAACAGAATCAATCCAATTCAACTCAATATAAATGTAATTAAAAACGATACTATCTTAATAATTATACACGTATACGCGTACATTTGTAACCAACGCAAACACGTACGTTCACTTCTAATCAACGTCAATGATTTGAATTCAACATATATATGTAATAATTCTTTACTAACATAATTCTTTACACTGATTGTTCGAAATTGTAGACGTGTTTAAAAATGCAAATCAAGTATAAAAGTTATTAACTGTAGATTTTTACCTGAGGAACCCGGGACAATGTTTCTTACTCTGCTTCCCACTTAAAACTAACGGTTGGATCGAAATGACGAAAAATGATATCGATTCGAGAATCGCAACAGCTAATTACATATTTTCACCACTTCGTTTGGCGCTGTAATCTTCATCTCAGTTAAAAACAATTACGCGCGCATTTTATAATTTTTCAAATTATTATGTAACTTATAAATTATAATTTTTAATTATAATCATATGATTTATAAAATTCTAATTTATTTAATTATATAATTTATAAATTCATCATTTTTATAATTGATTATAATTTATAAAATCATCATTTTATAATTTTTTATTTCAATTTCATAATCGCAGTTACTTTTAGAAAATCTATACCGGAATTTGTTCTTTACGCAGAATACGAAAGGAACGGAATGAAATTAATTATAGCTGACAAAGATTTCTTTTTCAACAGGAACAATTGTTACAAGCGGCGTCGCGACAAACGGACCATCCATCTGCCCGTCAACTTTCTTCCGTTTCAATTTCGTCGACATCCAACCGCCATTTTCGACTACATAATATGTATATAATTTACTAATTTGAATCGGAACTGGCGGGATCTTCAATTCAAAGAAATACATTTGTACGAGTGTTGAAGAACATCAAAGCGTGTCACATTGTCGGACGTCTCTCTGAACATGCTTCTTTTTTTACATTCTAAGAAAGTGAAGTAAAACCTTCGAATAGAAAAAAAAAAAAAACTAAAACCTAGAAATTGAAAAACAGTCATTAAATTTTTAGTAACTAGAAATATATTTTAATATTGTAGAAATTATATTATATTATTATTTTTAATATTTAAAAATAATATAATATTAAATTACATTATTATTAATAAAATAATAATATTAAATTGTATTATTTTTAATATTTAAAAATAATTTTTATATTGTAGAAAGACAAAGTACCAAGATCATAAGAATGAAAATCAAGCGAAGAAAAAGAAAAGGAAGAATAGAGTACACTTATGGCTTCTATTTGGTAGATAGTATTCACTGAATATGTGTTAACGGACACAGAAAGAAAATGATTCAATCTACTCTCTTGAGAAAGCGACTGCAGATAAATGTAGCATTTCAGATTGGTCTGATGCAAATCTCTCAATTATAGAAATACGAATTCTGTAATATTCCGAAGAAAGATAAAATTTCAATATCAAATTAATTTTTAAAGCACATAGCAAAGTTGTTAGAGAATGAAACATGAGAGTCGTACATCGTCATTTTCCCTGACAAATTTCAGGTACCGTTAGTTCATTGTTTTCTCCTCTTTCTGCCGAAAGACGATAGATTTGTGATGGTCAAAGAAAAACGTCAAGAAGATTGGAACATCCGTGGCGCGCAAATCGTAACATGGAGCTCAGGTCAATGAGGCGACTACCACTTTACATGCACGATAAAAAGAGATTCATGAACTCGCAGAATGTCTCCACGACGAGAAAACAAAATGGTCCTCTTCAAACTCATTTTTACTTTCATGATATTCCTTTTGCAATCTCATTCTCTTTATCCGCTTTGATTTTGAAAGCTTTAAAGATTAATCCTTCTTTAAAAATCAAAGGTCAAAGTAAAACCAGAGTAAAAGAGGAGGACAATCCACCACCAGTGATAGTTAAAGATGTATGTATCTTTCCAAAATGTAAATGCTTTGTCTATTCTGTCAGTGGATTCTTGATAATTCTCTTGTGTGTTGTCTGGATTAGCCTGGTGTTTCCTTATCCTATGCATGCTTCTTGCATTGTAAAATGGTATTTCAACTCTTTATACTTATGTAGAAATAGGAATCTATTTATAATTAATTTTGTTGTTCAAATTTGTTTTTTCTATAAAATTTTCTCACTATTTTGAATGATTATATGATTCATGGATTATCAGCATCTTGTCATTTACACTGTTCATTCTTGTAACCAAGAGTGCTGTAGCATCAAGTGGAGCACTATAATCCTCTGTCTATAATCCTAAAAGTTTGAGAAAAATATGTTTTAAGATAACATCTACTCCGCAAACAATCTTGTACGTAGAAAAACTGAATATTGGCCGGCAATGGTGGGATTCGTATATTTTTCTTTGGCTGGACGACACCGCTTGAAAAATATACGAACCGCACTTTTCAAGCTCATGAGAATGTCGCGTATGTTATTTCGGTGCTCCCCTTTGAACTTCCACGCTGCCAAAAGACGATAATAAATTTTCACGAATAAAACAGTCGATTTGAAATTAAATATATCTTATCCAATTTAATAGACAATCGTAGGAATTTTACTTGATCTCCAAATAATTTTTTAACAAACAATTTTTTAAAATAATTTATTATTTTCTTTAATAGGAAATTTGAAGATCCATGCAAATATGTTATGCAAAAATTTAGATCTCAAATACTTAATTGGTCGTCCTACATGAACTGTGGTCCACATAGTAGCAAATGTTTATATACGGTAGAAAAAATAACTTTTAATATCGAAACATTTTAATTTTGAAAATACAGCAGAATATACTTTTAGAATTATGTAATATTATACACATTGGTTATAGCTCAAGGAACCGAAACCAAATGAAAGTACTATAATTAAAGCTACTCATTTTGTTTCAAATATGAAGACTATGGAAACAATAAAAATTGATTTTGAAGAAATTAATAAAACCTGCGTAGCAACGGTATATTCAATTTTTTAATAATAATTTTAATGATAATTTTTAAAATTATTTCTCATTATTAAAGGGGAAATCCGTATCAAATGAATGGTTCAGAATATTCGATTATGGAATAAATTACTGTAATCTACACAATTTAGTTACTGAAATTGGGTTTGATAAAAGTTCAAAGTTTTTAGAACTGACGACTAATGCAGTATGTACCCAATACAATATGGCTGTTTGTAATTGAAAATATTATTTTTATCTACTTTACTATTTATGAAATATTTTCATTTAATTAATAAATATGTTTATGAATATTTTTAAATAAAATACCTATATATTTCAATTGTTTTATTAATATTATTTTTACAACGAGTTTACAAAAATAAATTAAATTATAATCATATTTAATGTAAAATGTATGTTTCTTACAAATACAGGACATATAAAATACACTAGCAATAGCTGCTTATATGTATTATAATTCTTATTTAATTCGTCCCATTCAAAATATGAAATATATACACCATTTTATTATAAAGTTTTTTATGCAAGAGTATGAATCATACTCTTGAAAGGCATGGTATTGGCGTTAAAATCGTGGACATTTATAATGTTAATAAATTATACAATTGATCAACAAAACAATTACATTGAACCATGCAATTCATTAAGAATATTATTTTAAAACATTCAGTTCAATTAATGTAATATAATTTCATTTAACTTACTTAACTAACTTATCATTGTGCTAAAAAAATTTTCAATCACCTATTGAGCTTCCATTGGAATGTCTATTACAATACCTATGTCCATTCATTGTAAATAATCGACATTTTTTGCCACTCTTTGTCGTAGCATTACATAGCATTCTTGTTGGAGTTACACTGAAATCATTTTATTAAATCCTACTGTAACAATATGTAATATGCTATTTTTTAGTTACTTTTAAGTTTCATATACCTCCTAGAGGGTGAATGTTGATAAGAATAAGAAGATCTGCCGACGGAACCATCTCTTCTCTTTAATCTCCGCCTTAGATCATTGGCATCGACTAAATAGTCAAAATCATCGATACTCCTATCCATTAAGTTCGAATGTTCGAAATCGCTGACATCTTCAGATATAGTTGAAAACTCTTGTTTATAATTACGAACAAGATCTTCCTGATTTCTCCTCGAAGAAATATACGAACAAGACAATTCCTCGCGTTGTGTCAAACTTTGCCTGTTCCATGAAGCTGCTGCTTGTATCAGCGAGTTAAATTTTTCTGAAAATTGGAATTAATTATTTTAATCAGAAACAAAAACATAGAATAGAACACTGTTACTATAGAACTTACGGATAGATTGATTTATTTGGTAACGGACAAAAGCATAAATTTTCCAAATATTTGTCTTCAGATTTACATAGAAAGATATTAAAAAGACACGTGGTGATTGAGCAGATCCATTTTGGTTTTTGACTTGAATCAGGTTTGTCCTTTTTGCACCGCATAAACGTTGAATTCCAATCATTAAAAAATGCACTACGAGAAAAAGAAATTAAAATTATATACTAAATTTTCAAAATATTTTTTTAGAAAATACATACTCATCGTGATTAAAAATATTAATACACTTATTGATACAAAATCCAAACAAGCATCCATGCCATGTTTCAAGAAAGACACTAAGTTTAATGGTACGAGTCCCATAATAGTAATTCTAGTCAATAATGGCGCATGAAGGAACGCAGCAATCACCATAGCAAATAATAAGTAAACAATGTGCAAGCCTACACGATATATTTGATACATTTGTTCTCCTAAAAATTTAAAAAATTTAGTTATATTTTTTTCATGTTATCAATATTTATAGATTTCAAAATTACCAGTGTCACCAATGTAACTGGTCAACCAATTGAGTTTCTCATCCACCTCTGCACGCATGCTATTTGTTAGATTCCAAATATATTGAACAGTGTTGTTAATTTCATTTAATTTTTCTAAACTCTGTTCATATCGAACAAGTGTTGCTTCATGGTGGTCGAAAATCTTATGTGTGCTGGCTTCTATCTTATCCCACATCAATTGTGCTTGTTCTTGAACACTGTACAGATCTTCTAATATTTCATTATGGTTTTCCTTCATTTCAATAGTTTGATATTCCAAGCGTTTATTTGCCTCTTCTATAAAACAATTGAATTAACTAAATAAGTACAAGTCAGATATATATTTTGATTCATTTAATTAATTACCTAATTTTTTCCTAATATCGTCTGCCATTATTGCAAGTTGTGCATGTCCAGATCTAATCAAAGCCTTTTCGTTGTTCAATTCTCTCAAATTTGTTGTCACGAGATTATAAGCAGATGTTTGTGCTTCTTTTAATAGTTTTTGCTGTTCTAGCAATGCTTTATTACCTTTTGACAAAGCTAACAAGGCTTGTACAGTCTGTTCTTCTAAACGGTCTTGACCTTCCTGAATAAATATTAAATAACAGACTAATATTTTTCTCTGCAACTCGTATATACTATCTTACTCACTTTTAACGAACTTAGTGTTTTAATCTGGGTATGTGCAGATTGCATTAATTTGTTTACAGTCAATTCTGTAAGAGCACGAAACTGAGTGCTACGAGCTGCATAACAAACTGCTCTGGCTCTATTACTCATTAAATGATATGCATTCCACATATCCGCATCCATGTCTGTGGTACATTGTTTCAGTGACTGTAAAAATTTAAATAATCATTCTATATATTTCTAATAGAAGAATTGCTATAATAACTGCTGCACTATTCACTTTTATATACAATTAATTAAAATAATAAGTTTTTGGAACATGTAAACTTGTCCAACTGATCACTTCCATCTACAAACAGAAACTGTGCTAGTGGAGGTCTGTCTTAGTGGTGGTCTGCCTGTTGAGTGGGGAAAAAATGCAAGTCTGAACATGCTTTAGACCAGCTTCCCATATGTGTTTTCACACACAAAGAACTGTGATATACATTTATAAGTGTTTGTACAGTTGAATTCTATCCCATATCTTAATGCATAATGTCATTAACAAAACAAAGTTGAAAAGAAGAATATGTAATTTAGAAATTACATATTCAAAATTGTAAGTGAAAAAAAGCTGAAGTTTTGAAAACTCAGTTTTGACATTGACTTAAAAATTTGTTATAAAAAAAAATAATGAAATTTTTACCATTTCAGCGGTGCATGGGAATATTTTCCTGCCTTCTACTGCAGACTGACAATTCAAAAGATTAACACTAAGTTTAGCAAGTTGTTCCTCGCTCATCTCAGAGCAAGAAGTTTTAACCTTCATAATAACTTTGTGTTGGCATGTTTCCAAAGGCGATGACACTTGTATTTCTGTAAATTTTGCAGCTTCCTGAAGGAACTTTTCATCTTCTGTCATAGATTCATATGGAATTGAGACCAATGGGACACCATCTGCCACTAAGACAGTAGTATCATCTGTATTTTTGCTCCAAATCCACTCAAATACTGAAGCATAACCACCTTGATTAATTATTGACACAAAGAAAAATATCAACAAACGTGTAGGCACCATTTTGTTTTGTTCTCTCTGAAAAAATGACAAAATTTAACACTTGATATTATTTATAAAATATTAATTGAGTATTACAGTTTACATAAAATAAAAATTAGAAAATAGAAGAAATTAACGTTCTGAACGACACTGAACGAGAGGGAATTAATCAAAATAAAAATGAAAAGTTACAAAAGTTACATACGTACATGCTATTAAAAATAATAAATTTTTTCTCATAATGTTACAAGCACATTACTGGTAAAATCATTTTTAATGTCATCTTGAACAAAAAAATATTTCATTCATATCACCAAAAATTTCATAACATTAGTGACAGACGAAAATAGCTTCACGTGTGAATTCAATAATAAAATATTTTTTCTCGTTACGATTATACTTCGTACCTTGTAACAGTCGTAGCGCTACGGTCCAATGGCGGAGAAATTCAAAAGTGAAATTCTATTTTATTATATAATTTCCTTTTGACTTTCAATCAATCTCGTGAATTGATTTAAAAAATCATAAAGATTTATTATAATATGCGATTTAAATACTATGTATATATTGATCTTTTAATATAATAATAAATTACATTAAATAGATATGATACTGAACGATTTGAATTTTTACAGTATACAGTTCAGCATCAACCAATCAAAAGCTCGTTTTTATTACGTCATTCGCGCAGTCCTTTGAATGAACCAATTAAAGTGCTTCCCGGTTATTAAACTGTCTGCGCAGATCAGTTTCGCGTCGCACGCAGTACAGCATATACGTTTATCGATGTGCTCGTCGCGAATTA
Organism: Heterotrigona itama; assembly: GCA_903986555.1. NCBI lineage: Eukaryota > Metazoa > Arthropoda > Insecta > Hymenoptera > Apidae > Heterotrigona > Heterotrigona itama. The sequence goes on from CAJDYZ010004714.1 coordinate 16,629, forward strand.
ACAATTTTTTAAATTAATTGTACAAAAAATAGTGTTGAAAGTGCTCACGGAAGACATTAAAATACTCTGCGTCTAGTTTTGGTAAGTCAGAGATCATTAATATCACTTTAGATTAATCTTTTAGCAAATAATATGTGAATACTAAGTGTACGTATATTACGCATTCTTTGAAATTTGAGGTGTACTATCAAATAAAAGACGCCATTGCAAAAATTCTTTTGTAACTTTGAAGAATTTGAAGCACAGTAATTAAAAGTACTACAGTGTATAGATATAAGCAAATAATAATTAACTGGAAAATTATAATTACAAAAACTAATTGTCTTTGACCAGTTTTGAATTAATGGCCATTTTCAAATTGGTCGTTACACTTGGACTGACTACGCTAGTCAGATTCAATCAAAAAGCGAGACATATTAATATATATATTGACTGAGATTAAAAATTAATTAAATTTTGGTTATTTTTGGTATATTTACAAAAAGTAATTTACAAGTTTCGTACAAATCATTTTTTAATTTAAAAAATCGAATACTGCGTTATTTCTTTTCCGGAAGTACTTCGCTAATCCCGTACATTCCCGCCAATAGCCTGCCATGTGACGTAGGTACCGGTTCTTTTGGCGCCAAATATGGTCCTTTCTCGTCCATATATACATATCTAATTTTAAATTTTCGTTAAGAATTTATTTAAATCGTTTTACAAAAATTATAATATACTAATATTACGTATAGTTATATTCACATACAACATAGATATTAATTTTCAAAGGATACGGTAATCTCAAGACCCAGTAGGCACTTTGCGATAATTTTATCGGTTCATCACAACCAGTGACGAAAATTGGGCAAGGTGGGGGTCCAGGTTGTACTCTCGGATTTAACGTAACGTGAACAGGAGCTTTTGGTGTCACTACGTGAATTCTCATTAATTGGGCTATCAGGGGCTTCGTTTGTCTAAAAATTTCGAAATAAATTCAACATTTTTTAAATCCAATTAATTTCTTAAATATTCATGTACCTGCAAGGGCAGGGGAAATAGAGCGGCATATCTGCAGTGCTGGATGTAACTTTATTTCCACTATCTTTCACAATACCATTTCCGGTGGCTTTTAAAACTTTATCTGGCGCAGACGCCATAAATCTGTGCCCTCTTGGACATTCGTACTCCACCCCCACAAATATCTTCACCACGAACTCTTTTCCACCTTTTGATTTCCGGCCACGAATAGTATTCATATTTTGAAAGTTTTTCCCTCTGGGACAATAACCATGAGTTCCATGGTCACCTATGGTTGACCATAAAGAGCCCCTTTCTTTTTGATGCTCTAATCTAACCAAAAATTAATTTCTACGTATTAAATCCAATTTAACGACAAATACAAATGTTAAATTACCTCACAGTCACATCCCAAGGTAAGAGGAAAGCAGAAGTAGGTAAAACACCAGCCTGATGCTGTAAACCCAAGTTATGAGAATATAGACTACTTGGTCCAAGACATACTAGGGACCAACTAGAGAACTGTGGTAATAAACCAGCTGGTGATTCTGTATGTAACATCCCTGGTAGATATTCTGTTGTTGATGGTTGCCTGACTAAAGACTTTTCTATAAAATTGAAAATATCAAAAATATTGAAATACAATGTTTGATATGCAACGTTGTAATCAATTTTTATAGTGAATTACCTTTCGCATTTTCCGCATCGCTATCCGATACTTCTATAACAACTTTATGGGCATCACTAGGTGTTAGACTAGTTTTACTACTGAGTTTAGGTACATCTTCATTAGTTTCACTTGTTGGAGGTGATTGACCTCCGCTTCCATATGGTGTCCGAATATCGTCTGAGAAAATTCCAAGAAATTTGTTTATCAAAAAGTTTTTAAACAAATATTTTAAGCTATAAAAAGCTTTTTACTAAAGAAGCGATAATTACCATGTAAAGTATTGACTCCTAAACTACAAGCTTGAGTATTTCCTTGAGACGTTGGAGACTCCACATGACTGAAAGAATCCTTTCGTTTGGTAGAAAACAACTGTGCAGGTCTGCAACGAGAACAAACACACGATTACTCAAACTTTGAAACACGTAAAAGACTGTTAGTATTATCATACGTATTTTACCTATAATTGTGCGTGCTTGGTTGAAAAACGGGAAATTGTATACTTTCCAACTGAGCACAAGCACACTGTTTAGCCAGCATTTGAAAGTAATCGTAGTTGGCCTGCCTCAAACTGAAAGGGTCCTCCCTCGAACCTTGACAACGACCACAATTGCAAGCACAGATATATCGAACTCCACTGCAATGCTCTCTGATTGGTAAATCGCTGTAAAGTGACACAGCCTCAAATTAGAGTTACATAATGGGTAATGAAAGATAATAAATCATTTTCCAAGCGACACACACTTGTCGCTGTCCCTTTGTTCCGTCTGCTCCCCGCCACCAGCACCTTCACTTCCGCCTCTATGTATCGGATTAGTACAGGGATTTCCTGTCAGAGATAGTACCTCGCACATCTGTCTGCCAGATCTCCAATGTTTTTCACATTCGGCCTGTAGTTTTTCACTGAACTCTTCGAACAACGGACCTCGTGCATGCATCTCGAAAACCGCCATTGCATGAGCCAATTTTGTCTCGTGATACGCTCTGGTGTAAATATTGAAGGATTATTTTATAGAAATTTCCTCTTGAAAGTCTTAGATACCTTGTGTAATGTTGTGGAAGATTTTCTTGGTAAGTCTGAAGAGCTCTGGGCAGTACTTTGCTGCACCTGCTCTTGCTGAACTTTACGTCAGTATCCAACAAGCTATGTAATGTTAGTAGTTCTTTATCTGTCCCATATATAAAATAATTATATACTTTGTTTGCTACTTCACAAAATATTGTGACATTTGGTATCTAATAAGAGAAAAATTAAAGTTAGAAGAGAATTAAGTGTGAAATTATAGTTGTTTTTGTTTTTTTGGACTGACCTCAAAATATGCAGGTACAGAGTGTCTTCCAACATTATCATCAAAACCCCTTGCAAAAGCTAAGTTTATGTGTTGTTGTAGAAATGATCTGAAGGAACGGGTTTCTATGAACACAGAAAAAATTATTATTAGTTTTATTAACTGGTTTTAATTTTATATATTATATTTACCAGTTTCTGTATCATCTATTTGAATGTTGGAATCCTGACTGGCCAAACTTCTTGAAGTGCTTCCTCCAGAGCTAACTTTGCAACTCTGTATGAGTTTTTTCGCCATGTATCCTAGAATATCTCTAGATTCTATTGTACCAGTATGTACATAAACAAATTCTTGGTTTGCAGGAATTGCAAACAGCGAATTTGAACTAAAAATCCATCCACATATTTTATACATTGAATTAAATAATTCTTGAGTCCTGTTTATTTACCCCTAGTGTTTATATTTACCTAATATTAGTTACTATACGGTTTTTCCTCAATACTTGATATATTTGATCTTCCAAAGAATGCTCTAATTTCTTAATATTAGCTCCATTGGTAGCATCTTGAAATACAGTGGGACAAGTTTCAAAGTAAAATAAAACTCTTGGGGAACACGGTCTAACATTTGAAATCCAATCTTTAGGTAAGCTGTATATGCAGCTTAAAACATCGGACAGCTGTGGAGAAACTTTCTGTCTAAAAATCAAAACATGTGTTTGTATTTAAGATCACAAGATAGTATATTCATCAAAAAGATTAATATATACCTCACAATATCCATAGCCCTGAATAAATGTACATAACTGTAGTCAAATGTGTGAGTTGGATGAGTGAGAATAATAACATGCGATATATGAAACATTACAAGCAATGCTCTTGCATATTTGTCTCTCATGTGTGCCCACACACTAAGGAAATCTTTACAGTCTTGTCTCTCTACGAACTTATCATATTCTGTTAAAAGAGTATGTGTGTCTAATAGTCCTCTTAAATGCAAGTATATAGTCCTATCTTTTGAATCATAATACCCCTCAATTTCACACTGAAAATAGTTTCATTTATATTATTTTCATAGAAATCATTTCAAAGATTCCGTTGTGTTTGCAGAAATTCTTACAAATGATTCTTTATTCACTTCTGGTTCATCCAGGAGGCCCACCTGCAGTATCGAACTGAGCATGTTGGTCTTGCATCCTTTTGCACGATATTGTGATTTTCCAAACACAGATACTATTACTACTTTTTTGTCGGTGTGTATAAACCTAAAAGGAAGATATTGAACGTTGTCATTAATATTGAAAAAAGAAAACAAATTATTTTTATGTAGTTCGTATTTATTATTATTAAGCGACAAATTTACAAATTAATGGAACCTAAAAAAAAAAACGTGAATTTCCTTCATTTAATCACCTTTCTGCACTGCATGGAAGTCGAAACTTTTGCGGACGCATCATATATTTGTTTTAGTGACTTTTAGGTTATGTTTTATTGCATGTTACAAGGTAACACAATTCACTGCACTTAACACGTTATAGACTTTGGAATAGCATCAGAAGGAATTGCAAAAACATGTGGATACTTAATTGTTGTTTATCTTAAATAATTTATTTTTTAACAGTGTATTTCATTTAATAAATATTAGACTTAAATAAAGATTTTTTTTGGCATCACAAGGAAACGAACGTAATTAACTGGGAAAAGGTATTTAGTCGTTCGTAATTTATCGTTAAATAATTCAAGTGGTTGGCATCCTTTTTTATCGCCACACCTCTAGTTACATTACCACTTATTTAAGGTGTCAAGCATTATTATCGATTTAAGGACAGAGGACGAACTTCATTGAATTCGATTGTTTATTGCTCCATCGCTTCAGGCTAGTGAAACTGCTATTTAAATGACGATATCATTAACTTTGAATTCATTAGCTAAGGAGAGAACCGTAATTCCAGAAGCGAGTATTAATTTAATGCAGTCATAGAGGGTTGTCAGATTCTCGTTTCAAATATGGTATTAACGAAGGAATATCGTATATGCATGCCGCTTACCACGGAAGAGGTAATTCTTCTTGAATTTTTAATGTAAATCATTACCACACTTTTCCATACTCATATTCTTTCTACGTATTGCTTCAAAGTTTTTTCAATGATATTTCGTTGTAAATTTTCACTCTGCCAGTTAATATTCTTTGCCAACGCTTGACGAAATACAATTAGGATCACAGTTCATATTTCATATTTAGCAATATTCTTTGTAGTATCGCATAGGGCAGCTTTATATGATTGCAAGACACAGTCACGAGCAATCAGATAATGATGAAGGCGTTGAAGTAGTTGAAAATGTTGAGTGTGAACATCAAGAGCATGGAAAAGGCCAATATACAGAGAAACGGATCCTTTTGTCTAGGTAATCTTCATGATAGTTTTTACATTTCTGTGCTCAAACTCTCATGGAGGTTGATATCTGATATTTTTGGCGTGAATTTGCAGTAAGTTGCCATATTGGATTCAATCGGTCATTCCACGAATATTCTATGTCACAGAGAAGGCATGGAATTATTATCCCTTTACTATCACAGGTATATCTAAATATAGATAATATTTTGTCAAGTACAATTCACAAATATTCATAAATTTCGCAAATATTCAAATAGAATTCACAAATTTTTGACTCATTAAATAATATGGCTTTCTTTTTCATGATACTTATGGTCTACCAAGAATATACTGTAAGTATATATGTTGTAACTTTGTGTGAGGTCTCTTGTAACATAAACATTTACTTTCCAGTGTTCTTTTATTCCAAAATTTCACATCTCGATAAGAACGCGATATGAGGATAACAATGGGTCCACAGAAAATGTATGTAAATGAGTTTTATGCGTAAATAGAGGTAGTTATTTACAACGCTGTTAAAATAGTGCTTAGGTCTGTCTCCTATCGAACTGATTCATCGTGAGATTGATTTTGTGGACATTGCGTATGATGAATTATCTTCGAAACACTATAAAGAGGAAGAGGTATTATAGTCGTTGCAACACTTCGATTTTGGGATAGAAATGTTTGCATTGAGATATCTTTACTTTAGGACCCAAAATTCTTTCAATCGCAACGAACTGGTCGTGGGCCGTTGGTAGAGGGGTGGAGAGACACCACACAACCTATAATGTGTTCCTACAAACTAGTTCAGGCCTCTTTTGAAGTATGGGGCATGCAAACTCGTGTGGAAGACTTCATTCATAGAGTAATTTACTTACAAATATTTGTAGAGTATTTAAACTATAAAAATGTGCAACTGTAATATTGTTGCTCTTACATCTGCAGTGTATAAGGGATATTTTATTATTGGGTCATCGTCAAGCGTTTGCGTGGATCGATGAGTGGTACGATATGACACTAGAGGATGTTCGACAGTACGAACAAAAGATGCAATCCGAAACTAACGAAAAAGTGCGACTCAGAAATATGAATAACGAAAAACTGCCTACACCAACAACACCAACTTCATCGGTGCCACCTTCGCCATTGCCTAAATCCCCCACACAGTCTACTCGGTCATGGTTCTCTTGGTCTTAGCTGTAGTGTTAGAAAGATAACAATAGCCTATTTAGAGTAATTGTTATTGTGCAAATAAACATTGGCATTTTCAATTCTGTGTATATATACATATATAATTAGGCATTTGTATCAGAATTTGTAAAACAGAATTCTATGTTTCTCCTCTAGATCATTTCTTTGTGAAATTGTCAAAGAATATTTATTGTTAATATCAGTGTTAAATATTTTTATAGTTTAATCATGTTTACGTTAGTCATTTTATTAAGGCTAGGTGAGAGCAATATTTTAAACAAGTATCGGTTTCTCATGAATTTTGTCACCTTTAGTAATTACTTCTTTGTAGTTAGTTTTCTGATTGTTATTTATAAACATTTACAAAGTTGTGTTTACGAAGAACTGAAAATACCAAGAATAGTTGTGAAATCATTGGAAATGTAAAATTAATAGTGAAATTTGGATCTAATTAGGGGAGGTACAACAGCACATCCAGAGAGGATGTCCATTGATATTATATACACCGGCTTAAATTATATCGATGTGTGAAATATTGTAAAGACCAGTGATAATATTTAACATAAGAAATATTGTAAAGACCAGTGATAATATTTAACATAAGAATTATGAAATATCGTAGCAGATTTTCGTGACTGCACAAAGCGTATAAATATATATGTATATTACTTCTTAGTGGAACTACAAACTCTCTCACGGCACTACTGAATTGTCTTCTCTTTTTGATTTGATATGAAGCCTGTATTAATTAACAGATAGTTGTGGTGTCGTTTTTTTAAAGTTAAAAAAGCAGGTTGTACATACAGAATTATCTGAGCTAAAGCATCGATTTTAATTCTTTTAGTTTTTAAAATGTATGAAGAGTACCTATTTTTAATTTAGCATCTGAATTTTTTTCCGTTTCTAATTTATATAATTACGTGTTCAAAATTTTCTTGGGACCAAAAGAAAACTTTAAAACAAAAAGAAAAAAAATACCGATAGAAACGCACAATAATTTTCATACCTGTTCACTTCTAATTTTTTTATATAAACTCATGCAAGTATAACTGTGCACATTGTACCATGGAAAGAAGAATGTTTGATCTCATTGTTTTTCACCACTTAGTTTCCATGGCACATTTAAAATTATGTTCCTTTTTGAAAAGGTACTCACTGCAGAGCATTTAATTGCCTTCTTATTGTACAAATATGTATTTAAATAAACGTTTCAAGCTGTTCTTCTCATAAGATTCATCATTTTACTATTTTATCTCCAAATTTACCAATTAGTCCAAAATTAAGTTTCCAACATAATAACTGCTTGTTAAGAGAAAAATTCATTCGAACAAATAGCTTCCATACGTGGAAATTGCAAAATTTCAAGGGACTAATTAAAATCAGTGAATTCTACTTCTTTTCACTCGTTTCTATAAAATGTTACACATGTAGCTTGAAATAGCATTAAAATTATACACATACAAATAAATTAAATTATCACATGTCCATTCAATGCTACTGAAATGCGTCTCTTTATATGAAAGAATATTTTGTTTGAATATTTTTTTGTCATCAGAAGTCAACTGAAGAGTTTTAATAATAATACTTTATTTAATTGGCACTGTAATTTACGTCAGATTACTAAAATTTATGATGTTACATTTCAACTTCTATTAAATTAAAAATTCTTCAATTATTACATTAACATAAATTAAACATTCCAAGTAACTACCAAATTGTTGCTACCAGTGACTCAATGATGCCAAATAAAGTTTTTGACACCAAAAAAAAGAGGAAATGAAATTAAATTGCGTCAGCATTACAATCCTGAAATATTCAACTTGCACTTTGTAAACGGGGTATGTGAATTGAAACGAAACTCGCGGATTCGTCGACGTTAAAGTAATTATCAGCGATTAAATAATTACTTGGATAAGTTATCAGAGCGCTACCAAGGGGTCCTGAACTTTTAATTGTCTTCGAAGTTGAAACGAAATTAATAAACTTTGATCTGTGAATGTTAAACTCGGGGGCGGAGAGGGGAGGAGCTGATCGACCCAGTTACCCCTCTCTCCATGCCTTTTCATTATATTCATTTAAGCAGAAGTTGAGTGGAGTGTGGAGGGGGTAGAGGAGGAGAGAAAGAGATAAAAAATGCTTGGTGTAAGGCAGCATAGCTCATCGAGATTCCCGGTTGTTTCCCAGATTGATTTACGCGGCCAGGATCGAGAATGCGCGAGGATATTTAGCAGAATCATCGATAACAATGTCACGTCGTTCGCTTGTCCCGCATTTTTTTTTTTTTATTTTCCGCGCTTTTCTCGTGACTTCCTTTCGTTGTACAGCGCCGTTCAAAATAGGTTATATTTACCAGCATTTCTCACTATCAGGATCAGGAGGGTTATTTTACTTGTTAACAACTCTGTATTAAATTAAATTAAATTAAATTAAATTAAAATACATGTAAAAAAGTTTTATTATTCACGGTAAATATTAATTTTTAACCCTTGGAACTCATACGTCACGCTGACGAAGTGACAATGGAAATTTGGAAATTGTCTTGAAAATTAATAATAAATAAAAAAAAAAACATTAAACTTCACCGTTGTAATTCACTTTAAAATAAATACGAGCGAACGCGCAACAACGTTGGGAACAAATCGAGTTGCAAGGGCTAAAAGTAAAAAGTGTTTTTCCGACTTTTCTCAGTTATTTTGTACGCGTATTTCTTTTTATAAGCGAACAATTAGCTCATTTATCCGAGATTAATTTTTATCGTAGACAGAAGTTTTCCTCCAATTTGAATTTTCAATTTCATTTTTTGATTTGATCCCTTTTCTCTCACACAACTGTCTTGTGGAAATTTCTCTCAAGGGATGTTCCCTTGTATATTACTCTCTCTCTCTCTCTCATTCCACAATTACCAACCTATTACCTTCTCTCTCTTTTTTTTTTTTTTTTTTT
>CAJDYZ010004722.1:9086-23379 GCA_903986555.1 Heterotrigona itama
AGAGAACTATGTGAAGTAAAATAGGTTAATAAAAAAAAAAAAGAAAGTTAATATTTGAGACTTTATATTATGTGTGTATCCGTGTTTCGCGAATTCGTCGATTTTCTCTTCCACGTGGTGTATTTAAAATTTTAAATTTTAAATTACAAAAGAATAAATAGATATTTTAAATATAATGTAATTGTTGTTTTTAAGAGTAATTCCGAACTTTGTACCATTTTCTGTTTTCCGTTTTCCTTTTACACGCTGGGTATCGTGAAATTATCTTCCAAACGATTGAATTTATATTTCAGGTTTTTTTCATATTCAATTGGGTTAGTTCCGAAAGAACCCGGTAACGAATCGTATAAAATTTAGTGAGGTTGGAAGGGACCGGCAAGGACTCTTGCAGATGTCTGATCTTTACTACTTGCAAGTAGTAAAATCAACGTATGGTCAGATATCAGCAAGTAGAATACGTCAACGTATGGTTATAAAATGGGCAAGAGGTATAAGTCAACGTATGGTCAGAAATAAGTGAATAATATAGGTTTGGTCAGACATCCATAAGTAGTAATGGTCAGACTTTAATTCTACTTCAAATCTACTTCATTCTACTTTGCTTTACTTTAATTCTACTTTACAGTTGGCAACTACAACTTTACAATTGACAAATATACTGAAATGTATAAGAATGTTAAATAAAGAAAATGAATATGACCACGAAGACTATATAATAGGACAAGCAGAGTTAACTGATATTTTAATTGATCCCGAAAGAAAAGGAAATGATGTAGCAATTTTCAATACATTAAAAGAAAGAGAATTTGCAATTACTTCTATTAGATGTGCTATCCACACATTGCAACTCGCCATATATCTTTAGTCAATGGTTATATATATACATACATATATACGTACATATGTATACACATATATATGTACGCGCAAATATACACATATATATATATATACATAGCTTGTATTATATAGTAATATTATACTATTTAACAATATCGAAGATGATAAAAATGTTGAAAATGTACGTTACAAAACTTACCCATTGGTGACGTCATCATACCAAGCAAAATACGAATGTAGAACCTGAAAATGTTGAAACATAAAATTAGTTGTAAATAAATCCAGTTTGCAAGCATACAAGTTTTTCTCCATTATTTTAAGAATTTTACCTGTAAAAGCGTAGATGAAATGGATCCTTCTATGTTGAAAAAATTTTCAAAAACTTCAAACAACGAATCGCGAATAAATGAGATTGGAAAAGAGTGTAAGAAATATCACAACGCGCACTGAATTTAATATTGCTAAAAGATAAAGTGAGAAACAACTAAGACATTGTATTTTGTGTTTCATCAAACAAAATTACAGAAATAATTAGCGCGAAATAATCAGACGTCCGACACGAACTTTCAAACGCTTCGAACTGGCCAAGCACTCCGTGCGTCAATGCACCATCTAACCGGAAGTGCATTTTTATTAAAATTTAATACTACATGGTAAGAATAAGAAATTCGAACTAATATTTCTAATAAATACTGTCTTTGTTTGTTTATACGGTATTAAATATATTAATATATATTTCACATACGACAATGTAATGTTGAAAAACTTATAAATATAATGTAATTTGCGAAATGTAAAATCCCGCCAATATTGACTAGAGTAGTACATTTACAAAAATTTCAGCGCGAAATTTAAAATTAGCATCACACTTGTTTTCAATTTCTCTAAGCTCAAAATATTTTTATAATTCAGTATTATATTTAATATTTTGTCAGCTTAAAAAAAGGAAAATTAAAATAAAAAATAAAAATTGTGTATATTCATATTAGGTATATTATGTATATATGAATATGTGTGTGTATATTTTATTAGTAACATATTCATCTTTATAGCGACATTTATAAAAATGTTAAATAGCATATAAATATGTCATCACTACATATTTACAGAGTATTTAATATAAATGATTTGATATCCAGCATCATTTTTTTCATACCTTTATATGATACATAAAATATTATGATTTTATTCCAACTACAAATTATAAAAACTATGAAAGAATAAATAATCTCATGTCACAAGAAATAGTTCTTAAAATAATTTACTGAATATATGGACCCTCCATTGTAGAAATGCTTCTGGCAGTATGGCATTTCAAATATATTTAAGATACACCGAGTAGACTGGTAGACAAAAAGTCATATGACTTTCTTTCAGTTACTCAGGACGCCGTATTTTGTATTCTTATTTCTTATTCGGCTACTAGTGCTATTAAGGCTATCACGTGATATTTTTATAAAAAATTCCTTGTATCTAATTATAAGATATGAAATGTTCTTAGCTAGACTAGTTTTGTGCGATCAACAACGTTGCAAGTAACAACGCTCCTTTTCCTGTTTTATCCTATTTCAAAATGCGACAGTAATATGATTTTTATACAATTCCTTTTGAAATGATTCATGTATGATTCCCAATGAATATTTTAGTTACTTTGCAAATTATAGTATTTAATCAATGTTGACATATTGTCCTGTGACTGTGGCTGTTTGATGATATCTTCTTCTCCCAGCAAAATCTTCATTTTCCTCATTTAATTGCGCTGAGCAAGTTTCTACACCAGGATGCACTGGTGTAACCACGATTTGTTCATAATCGTAAACTTTTCTTCTAAAATTTGTAAACGAAATCTCTTACAGATTCATAGAAAAAAATATTGTAAAAATATTATAATAGTGTTAAAAATTACCCCATAATTCTTAATAACAACATTTTCAACCATTTAAACAGTTTAAATTCAGACGAAACACCTGGTTTAACTGCAGGATTAGCGTGACCAATGTAACTCCAAACAAGGAAAACGACAACAATATTGGCAATAGCGTAACCCCAATGAACAAGAAACATGATGAATAATTTTATAAGACACTACAAAACAAATTCATCTTAGAATTATATTTAAATCATTAGTATATTTGATAATGTATAAGAATAAACTTACCCCTAATAATGAAAACCATCTGTTACACAAAGGACTATACCAATTTCCCAATTTATTATGGATATGAATTTTTCGTTCCGAATTATCTGTACCGCTGACACTTTCATCAATACTTGGAGAAGAATCTATATATACGTTATTTTCAGAAAGACTAGGATTTCTCTGGAAATAATAGATACAACATTCCTTATTTTCTTCGTCGTATGAATAATTAAATATTTATTTAAACTTACGATAAGATTTTTATGCCTTATTCGTTCGGGGAATAAATTATCCAAATCATTGTCGGTATCCGTTATGGAATTATTCCTACTTGCAGAGCCATAGTCACGATCGAACGTTGGGGATTGTGTTCGAAATCTCTGTTCTCGAGACAATTGTATATCGAATGTTTGCGCAAGGGCGAAATATGCATAATCCAAACAGGCATATGTTAAGAGAAAAGGCATTGTGACAATTGGCGCAAGCGTGTTAATTTGACCGGTAATGATAAAAGTCAAGGTAACTACGGCAACGACTAACATTGCGTACACAGGTACCTTATTTGGTCCTTTCTAAAATGACATGATTATTTTATAATCATCACATATAGTAATAGAAAAAATATGTACTTGTATAAAATTACACTTACTCCTCTTTGCAAACAATTGATTCCTGGTATCACATTTTGACTAGCGATAGATTGAAGAACTCGAGGTGTACCATACATTGCACCCAAACAGCTGCTAAATGAAGACACGTAAAGACCTGCTATTAGCAATACTGAAATCGCAGATACCGTTGATGCAATCATAAAATTGGTAAGTAGTGCCTTTCGAGTGCAAGTAGCCCCAAGAAACAGTGAAAAACATAAATACAAAAAAGTTCTGAAATTAAATTACAGAATTATGATAGAATTTCTAACAATGAATGATATTGACATAATTGATTTTGAATTATTTTGATTTTTACCCAGTTCCTACAGCTGCCAATGTGCCATTAGGAATATCAGTGGATGGATGTTTCAAATCTCCACTCATATTAATACCAGCTAAAACACCAGTTACTGTTGGAAAGAATACACCAAAAACTGTAAACCAACTATACCCATCTTGATAGTTGGTGAAAGTATTATTTTTTAAATTTCCTGATAACCATCCTTCAAAACCAGCTTCTACAATACACACATAGAATTATATACACTTATTTTCATAAGTAAGAATAGAAGTAAGTAATTATAGACTATCTCATCTTACCAATATTCAGATGTGTAAAACTTCCAACCATAAAGTCTACACCAGCAAGCAATAAAATTAATAAAAGAATAAATTGAAGTTTTATGACCCATTTCACACCAGCGATATTAATAACAGATAACAAGATAACAGCAGTACAAGCAAAACCACGTTCTGCCCATGCAGATTCTAAACCCACCAGACCAGCCATAGATTCTCCAAATCCTAGAACATTTAGAGCACAGCCCACCGCCTAAAAAGAGTTTTAAAGTAATGTTCTAAGTATCGTCATTATACAAATTGTCCCACCTGTCCAAAACAATATAATAATCCAATAGCTCCACCAAATCTTGATCCTAACACATGTGATAGTAAAAAGTAAACTCCACCACTCTCTACACGACATCTTTCACATATTCCCACAGCAGACAATACAGTTATTAGTGCAATACATACTAAAATAATGATGAAACATCAAGTTCCTTCAAATGTTTCAATTTAATCGTCATTGGTGCATGCAGACACAATTGTTATTACCTGTACATAAAATTATTAAAACAGCATTAAGAACACCAGCTTGGCCCACTATCCACCCTGATCTCAAAAAGACAATAACTCCAAAAATATTAATTAGACAAGATGTAAAAACCCCATCCCATGTTCCAAATAGTACAGGCTGAGAAATAAAAAAATTTGATTTCCACCAAGGATCAGCACTCTGAAAAGCAGTAATTTTAAGAACACAGTCATAAATATTTTTATCTTAATCACTTACATATTCTTGAGCAAACAATTCATTTGCTCCGGTTTGATACATCTCGGGCCCAAATTCTGCATACTCTCTATTATTTCTCGATGTTTCGTTATTTCTTTGGGATTCTGTATTATTGTGCAAACCATATCTAGACCAATCGACATCTCTGTTGTTTGCAGCATCTCCATTTGACATTTGGTTTCTTTCATTTGACTCCATATTCTCTTTTATACAATTACAATACTTTATCTAATAATGATCTACTGTTAACAATTGAATCAGTCTTCTTGTTTTCAATCAATTCCAATTTTTTGTAGTTTTTCAACAATAAACTGATAAACACATAAAAAGATTTTCTCTTAGAATCATCTCTACTAATTATTAGTTAGATTTTATTTATTGTTTAAAAAAAAAAAAATTTTTTAAAATCAATAGAACTTGAATGACATAAGTATCCAGTTATTTTACTATCATAACGAAAAGAGAATGTTAAATATATTTAATGTTTATTGACGACTTTTATAAAAATAGGTTAGAACACAATTCCAGAGTTTTAAACAAAACAATAATTATTATAGGCCTGCACAATGATATAGTAATTTAATACATTCATTTTTTAAAATTTATCAATATCTTATATTAGGTTTATCGCATCAAATATATCACCTACTGGTGACGTGTTGTTCCACGATAAAACGACCATTTTTGATCTAACGGTATCAACTATCAACTATAGATACCATGAGAAGTGATTATTCACTTCTGTTTGATAAAACACGATTTTACTAAATATATTGGATATTCAAAAAATAAAGAAACATATTACTACTTTTTTAGAATCATTTATTCAATAATATTAATTAAAAATTTAATATAAAGGCTTTAGTGAAAAATAGTTCGGATATTGCATAATCTGACTTTAAAATATACATTTATTCGTGTCCATTATAGATTATAAACAAATCATACCCACATAAATGTATTAATCTAGAAATACATTCATTCACGACAATCATTCACTTGTAAAGGTAGAAAATCCAAGTCTTCCGGATTTGAGGTCGTTACCCGCTTATAACATAATGACTACACGCAATCTACAAATATCGCTAAACATTCTCTCTCTCTGTTTCACATACTTGGTAACATTCTCACAAGACATACATTTTATTCAGCTTTTTCAAAAACTGAATTCATCGTAATAATAACAATAATCAATAGTTCTATCTCACAAATTATTAAATCGTATATTTACAATAGCATTCATGCTCCCCTTCTCCATTTTTCACCATTACTGAATTTAGTCATTTCCCGGCCGCTTACGCCACAGGTACCGATTCCAACTCGACCATTCACATTTTCCGGCGTTGCAAATATACTCTTCTTAATTACACCCTTTTTCGAAGACTGCAATAAAAAAAAAAACGTAGTGCGTTAATAATGAACTAGTTTGATTGCAGATTCAACTAAAAAAATACCTTGTTTGTAAATGCTAGCCATTTATTTTTTTCCATTTCTCGTTCTTCTTCAAGTTCCTTAAATCGCTGAAGTTTCCTCTGTTTCTTTTTCTTTAGGTATTCTCTTTGTTTATTAGGATCTGAGCCTGCTACTGCAGCAGCTTGCATTTTTCTGTAAATGAATAAACTTATTACTTATGAAATCACTAGAGACAAATCTACCAGGATGTTTCCATATAAAATTTCTGGCTAAAAATGGAAAATATGAAAAATGCTGTAATAAATTAATATTGATTACATATAAATATATAAGAAGAATTGCTACTACTTCATGAAATATAAAATCTAATGTTCCATATGTATAAGTATGATGATTAAATAAAAATAATTTTAATTCACCTAGATATTAGTATAAATTAATATAAAACACAGCTAAAGATTTACTTATAATTATTAATTTTACACATTATCCTAAATTTGACTATCATAAAATTTGACTATTATAAAATTCCATATTATTCTGCTCTAAAAACATTGTCATTGCACTTAAGTCAATTCAAACTAGCATACCTTTTAAATCATGTCAGTCATTCATATATATATGTATGTGAGTGTATGTGTGTGTGTGTGAGTACATGTGTACAAAAAAGATAAAAAAGAATATTTCAACAAAAAAATCTGTTATTTCTTGTTACCTTTTCCTGGATTCCGGCGATGTACACGAACAGTGCGACACCAAGAGACAAATGAACAATAATGGATTTTCAGATCGAAGCAGACCAAACAGTGGAGTGAATATCGTGGCCAATTGGGAATAAAGGAATAAGGAGAAAAATGAACAATTAATAATATAATTTCTTGTAAAATTAATCCCGCAATGTTCTTAGAAAAGAACTGATAAGTGCTCAAAATTGTAGTGGGAGGATCATGTTAATAATGAATAAATAAAATTAATAAATAATTGTTAACTCACTTTGATTTTTGATCTGCCCAGTCTGATGCTGGCCTTTTAGCTACGGACTTTAATTGACTAAGCATTGTGACATCTGTATTCTTATATTCATTAAATGTTATATTGACAACACCATCTTCACTTATTGCATCTATGGTTGCCTCATAATATCTGAAAATTCAATGATAATAATAGGCATAGATTCTCATAATAGCTTCATTTGCTGATATCACATATATAATAAAAGTCACAGATATTTAATCCAAATACGTATCTTACAGAGATTACTAAAGTACTTAAACATTCAATTAAGTATTAAATAACATATAGCCTAAAATAATTATATCTTTAAAATACTGTATATCAGATATATGTTTACATTAAATGTCACATCTTGTATATACATTTCTATATACATTTCTACATTGGTAAATTTTATTAATATAATTACCATACTTGTCACCTCATTAAATAGTGTTAATGAAATTTTAAGTTTTCTATGACACATAATTTATTTGTAAAAATTAAATCGGCAAATACTTTTAGTTTAAATACTTTCAGTGAGCCACCATAGATGACTGTTAATTTATCCAAGTGACATATGCAATTACTTACTTGCCATCCTCGCTCCAAGGTGCCATGCACTGATCACCAACCTTCCACTTATTGGCCAGAACTGCAAGTAAAATAGGATCTTTAGCATCCATGCCATTGGCTTGCCTTTTTTCCTGCTGTTGTGATTTAATTAAATCATGTGTCAGCTCTATTACTTCTTCGAGATCGATTTTCAATTTCAGGAGTTCTTCGTTAGTGGGGTCCGTAGTAAGCGCTGCTTCCACCTAAAACCACGAAATTCATTTCACGCTCCATCGTCGTAAACAATCAGAGAATCGCTAAAAATGGACTCGCCATACCATCGTTCTTGTTAGGTTAAGCAAAAAAAACAAGAGCTAGTTTACCTGTTGAAGCTGTAGTTTATAATTCTGCAAATCGTCCATGATGCGATCAAGATCAGTAGCGTTTTAATAAAGATAAAAACAACGACAAACAGCTGGTTCTGTTTTCCTTTTCAATACCTCTGTCAGAAATTCAATCAAAAACGGACACTAGAGAACACCCTACGCTCTATGTGTATATACGATCATTTTAAATGCAAAACAATTCGTAAGATGGCACTTTGATTTTTGGCGGGCCACCTTTGAAAGTATAAAAGTCATAAACATTTTGATAATAAAACATTATGAGAAATATTTGTTTCATGTAAGTATAAGCAATGAAGCAACATCTTTATATGAAACAAAAATTAAATATCAACTTTTGAGTTGTATAAATGAGTAATAATCTATATACACCTGTGCTATCGCAGACGAGAGTTATTATGCTCAATTGATAACGTCACGTGTGACATGAAAACGGTAAGGAGGGACAATTGACTCCCGTCAAAACTTATGTTGTATATAGTGTTCTTGTGTTGCATGGCAATATAGTAATTAAATACATTGTACTTAATATCGTTTGACAGCTGACAGGAAATATTGATCATGGCCTACCCGGTAATTATATTTCTGCTATTTGGATAAAAATACTTTATCAATAAATAAAATTGCATTTTATCATTTTAAAACACATACAGTATATTCTGCTGGTTTATTACAACAGTATTTTACAAGACATTGATACTTGTTTAAATGATATTGTTTATTATTTATTTATACTTGTTTGTATTTTATTGTTTCAATGTATGTTTCTTTTTAGAGCACAATGTATGGAGCAACTGATTCTGAAACACAAGTGAATCCAGAAGTGCAACAATGGTTTGCTGCTGTTGATAGAGACGGCAGTGGAAGAATTACAGCTACAGAATTAAAAGCTGCATTGGCAAATGGGCAAGGGGGTACATTTTCAGATACTGCTTGCAGACTTATGATAGGTATGTTCTAAATTTAATTGCTTTAACTTGTTGATAAATTTTAGAATACAATTTTAATTTGATAATATTTAAAACATTTAATCTTCCTTCGTAGGAATGTTTGATAAGGAAAAAAGTGGTACAATAGATCTGCATGAATTTCAAGCTCTTTATAACTACATTAATGCATGGTTAAATGTTTTTCGTGGCTTTGATCGTGATAATTCTGGAAGTATACAAGAAAATGAATTAAGTGCAGCATTAACACGAATGGGATATAGATTAAGCCCAGAATTCATATCATTTCTTATAAAAAAAAGTGATCCTAATGGCCATTCTTACATTACTATTGATCAGTTTATTGTATTATGTGTTCAAATTCAGAGATTTACAGGTAAATGTATATATAAAATAAAAATATGTTAGAATCCTTAAAAAATGATAAAACTAAATTGTATATATATATATATACATTATCTTTAATTTTGTTTTACAGATGCTTTTAGAGTAAGGGATACTGAACAAACAGGTGTAATTAATATTGAATTTGAAGATTTTCTAGGTGTTGCACTTAACTGTAGTGTATAACAGTTCTTTTTTGTAACATTAAATTTAATATAATTTATTGTGAAATACCAAAACTGCTTGTAACTTCATACTACATATTTTTCTAGCTTAGAATTAATTTACTTTAATTATTTACAAATATAATAAAACAATTTATTTTAATTTTTTACTATATTATTTTTTACTATAATTAATTTTTTAGTATTTTAATTATACTCAGTATAATATTAATTTACTAATTGAGAATAAAATGTAATTAAAAATTTTATTCTATTTGTAGATTTATGTTTTATTTGAATATCATTTCAATACATATAAATATATATAAATGTTAATGTAATATGTATATTTTATCGAAATTGAAACGAAAAATTGTTAATATATTTTATATTGTATAACTTATGCTAAACTTTATTTAATAATTTTAACTTTTCAGTTTTAAAGCTTATTTCATAATGTTTTAATCTCAAGTTTTACATTGTTCTAATTTAAGCATTAGTAGCCAGAATGTATTACGTTTACATGTTTATACATGAATTTCTTGTGAAAAAACTATTTATACTTTTAAATGTACATAAAATAATACATCAAATAGTGAGATGATTTATATAGATGTGGAACAATAAATGTTCTATTTGAAATAATTGCAATTTGAACATAATTTCAAAAGAAATGTTTCTCTAACCTAACATTTTTTTGTGTTATATAAAATAAGTATGAATTTGTCCCAATACATGTATAATTACATATTTTTAAAAAAGTTACAATAATGTAAATTAAAACTTGAAAAATGATTACTACATTGTTTTAAGACATTGTTTTAATGTACAATGTGTATGTGATTAGGTAAGAGGATAAATTTAAAATTTATTAAAATATGTTTTATTAAAAACATATACTTGAACCTCAAATGACAGTAATATATTATTATGTAAATAAGAAATGTCAAATATTCATCACATGACAATTATTCAATCATTATAATATGATAAAATAATATTGTTTATAATCATATTTAATTTAGAGTATAAGTAATGATCTAATTTAATTTAATTACAATTTAATTAGATATTTCAGTGAGCCTTTGAACAATGAATCAAAGCTCAGGAATTATAATACAACAGCATTACATGCTAAACAGGCACATGAAAGAATTCAAGAATTCAATCGATTGAAAAAGGCAAGACAACTTCTTGATGCTATCTTTCTTACAAATGAATTACTTGCAGATGCTTCAGATGTAGAAATATTGAGTCTTGCTACCACAATAATAAAAAGATTTAAAGTTTTAGGAGTATGTAATATAACATCAGGTAAAGAACATATTCATTGAAATATAATGATGCATATAATTTTCTTTGAATAAACACAAATCTTTACAGAAAATTCTAGTGAAGATACAAGGATGTCTATGTTCAAACCTCCTCATACTGGCATTTATCATTGTTGTACTTTCTGTTCAAGTGGTGGTAAGAAAGAAGCTATTTGTGGATGTAGAGGATTTATGCCTGGTATAAATTTTTTTAATAATTTTATTACACATTATTATTTACTATAATATAGAATATAAAATAATATAGAATAATATAAAATACTAGAATATAGAATATTTACTATAATATAGAATATAGAATTCTATAATATAGAATAAGTTTTAATTAAAGGTGGATATAAAGGTTGTGGACATGGTCATGTTGGACATCCTGGAGTACATCATTGGTCTTGCTGTGGATCAATTTTACGTTATGGATGTTGCCTGTCCTCTCAAAAGAATGTATATCAATTATTGTTTTAATGTTATTGGTTTAAAATAAATTTTATTTTTTCATGAATACATTTTATTCCTTTTATAAATGAGCATTTATTACATATAAATAAAAATATAAAATTAAATTTTTTAAAAATTATTTATATAATATTTATTTATTTTTTATCACAGATTCTTATATCCCACAGGAATGTACAAATTTTCACCTCAAATGACAGTCTCATATTCTTAATTTAATTTTAAAATCTATAGTAATGATCATCACATGACAATTCATGTACATGTATGTACATATGTTTCTTTTATAATAGTACATCTTTTATTCCGGAATCTTCCTATTCTTATATTACATATATGTACATATTTCTTATAATTATAATGTTATCTAACAAATAACTGATAAAAATTTATCAGTTTAACATACCTATAATCTATTGAAATGAAAGTATCTCTTATTTCATTAAAAGTGCTATTTGCGAATGCATCTCGGTCATACTGCGTTAAGAGTTTGTTTAAAAGCATTTTTGCCTTTTGCAGCATTTTAGTTAAATACAAAATAACTCGTTTTGCAGCTCCAACAGCATTTTCACTCGCATGACCTCTGTGCTGGTTACTCCACATACATTCTTTACAAGTTACCTAAAAAATATCTAACATGTTTAAAAAATGCAATTCAGTAAATAAAAAATTATATAAGTAAAACAATAAATTATGAACCTGTTGGCAAGCAATACAATAAAAACGCAAAGCATGTGTAGGATGTTGTTGGCAAAGTGCAGTACGTCGTACTTTTGTAGCTTCCCATAATGGTTTTATTGAATGTTTCAATGGCTTTAACTCCAATGAGATTTGTTGTTGATGCTCCATGCCACAGTCCAAGCAAAAATTACGAAGACACGTAGAACACTGAACGACTGCCTTTAGAAATATTAAAAATAATATTTTTAAATATTTCTTGAGACAAAACTTTACTTTAAATTGAAAAAGTAATGCTTACAACAATTTCATCTGGGCAAATATCACAAAGTATTTTGTTTGCAAATCTAGAGCGAATAGCACTCATTACTAAACGATGTTGAAGAGGATAATGCGGAGGTGGAATTGTTGAATTAGCGTTTGGCAATTGAAAATCACATAAAGGACAAATTTCGTAATATTTATTTTTATCACTTTCCGATTGGGTACTTTGTATTTTAATACCTTTTGAAGAATTATAAATTGCTGAGAATGTAGAAGAAAATATAATAAGACAACTTATATATTCCTGGAAAGGTAAATTAAATTTTTCGAGATCACTTACGTTTACTCATTAATTCTGCAACACACGGTGAACATATGGGATGCAAGCAAGGAAGTAATCTAGGTTCTTGCATCCTTTGACCGCATCTAGGGCATCGAAAATCTTCGTCTTTTTGCATATTAAGAGAAGAATAACAATTTTGCTCTTGTGTATTTCCATTATTTATTTGGTCTTTCATACCACAAGATAACTCAGAAAATTGATGAACAAAATCTGATCTATTTCTATTCCAGGATAAAGGTCGATTAGAGCATTTATCATATCTACACAAACAAAAATTAACTTCGTTTATAATACTGAAAACTGTTTTTAAATTTTTTATTGAAGCATTCCCATATTTACTTTAACAACTTTAGCGTTAAATAAGTAATAAAGGCAATATAATAAAAATTAAAAATAGCACTTACCGTTCGTTTTTAGCAGAATGTAATGGCTCTACGTTGACAACGGGATATCTACCTTCGATTTTATTTTTTCGTTCGAGGAATATGTAATCTTCGTTACGGAGTTCGTTGTTCTCATTTTCACCATCCATCGATGATTTTTCGTTACAGCAACTCTTTATATATTGATATTTTGAGCAGATAATAAAATCCATTAAATTGCTAAGCTAATTTATTAGTTTATGAAATTAGAATTAAATAAATGATTTAATGTCAAAAGAATAGAAAAGAACTTACTAATTTATGGCGAAATTTATTGCATACAGAAATTTGTCGGTGGATGATGGTACGAATAACTTTTGCACTACTTCGCACTTACCATAGCGTAATGAGTTAAAAATAACGCTAAAGCAAACGTGAAACGAAATTGTGACTGTTTTAAAATGCTTTAGACTACTTTATACTAAATTTAAATACTTATATTAAATTTAAAATCATTTCCCTTGTTTTACTTAACATCGAACGTTAAAAAAACATTAAGGAAAATAAATTATTACATCAGCTATATGGACAATAAATTTTATTATTTATCCATATGCAGTGTAAAAATAAGGTCGATGATATACATATTACAGAGCAAGTATTACAGACAAGGGATACATGAATAAGAAATGATTATTATATAAATACAATATTTTCTAAGGCCGTAATTAAATCAAGTTTGATTATTGTGCTATGATATCGCACGCGCATATACGGCGATATATCTACAATTATGTAATAAAACTTTCAGATACAAGTACACAATACCAATAAATATACGCATTATTTCGAATAAATCAAATAAGATGCAATGAAGTGAGCGCGTGACTTCTTATCTCTAATCTAAATTTTTCTGTTAAATTTTTTTTTACAAGTAGCGACTTCCGTCTGAGAAATCATATCTTTATTAGGTACATACATAAAATTACAGCCTTGTAACTGACTAGTATTT
>CAJDYZ010004722.1:23511-51433 GCA_903986555.1 Heterotrigona itama
ATTCGTCTAAACCTTAAGTGTGGTTGTTACCTCATGTTTTCACTCTAGAGCCCACTTTAATAAAGCCATTTCGTGATTTACCGTTTCTTACTTGACTGCTATTTTTCGTTTTACGATGCTCGAATAAGACGTCGTCAGAATCGGTATCCGATTCCGATAATACCATTTTGTGTGTGGAAACTATAAAAATAATCACATGAAGATTCGTTACATATTATTTCGAAATTCATATAAAAGGAAAGGTGTCGTACATGTGCTGCTGTCATCCTCCGGTTCCGGTTGCAGAAGGGAGTAGCGCGGTGGCTTTTTCTTGGTGCGAAGTGAACGTCGTTTACCTGTACATATTCTTTGGCAAAGACAAACAAGACCCCAAATGAGGCCAACCCAACAAACGACTAGAGATAATAATGCTATTATCACATAGAGAATGCTCCAATCTGAAAATTACATATAAGTTAAATATATTTTTATATTTAAAATTTGCCTTTTACATTTATTTTAACATACCACAATTAGACTCGCCATTGCCAAAATATTTTTGTATCAAATTTTGCATCCAAAATGCTTCACACATACATAATCTTGTTTCTTGATCACATACTCCATGACCTATTTAAAAACAAATTTTATACAAGAAAATTATTTATAGAAAATGATATTTAACCTTCCAGAAAAAAATACTTACGTGAACAATTATTTTGACACACAGCAGTATCGATATTTGCAACGGACAACTGAAGAAGACCTGAATCTTGTCTTAATTTTTCTTTCAATCGTTTCACTACTTCTGGCCCGTGCATAGTGACCTTTCCTCCTTTCTTGTCTACATAGAAAATTAAAACAGCTCTGCCAGTATGTGGCTCCGCTCTTAAATTCCGAACAATAATCGACGCTTCATCTCGCAATAACATTTGTAATTTCACTACCAATGAATTTTTTTGTGATACGGTTAACATATTTGCTCCGATATTCAATGTTAATTCAACTAAATTCAATAACTGTGGGTCTATAAAAAATATGTATATATTATTTGAAGTTTTATTTTAATATGTTTTTTTCTTTTTCAATATTTACCAGGTTTTACTATCACGGATACAGTGTCTTCGCTACTAAGACCTTGATCATCCGTTACTTTCAATCTAAAAACGTATCTCCCTGGCACGATATCTGTCAACTAAGAATAAAATTCAAAGATACTTTCTGTGAATAAAAAGCATTGTCTATTTAAAATATTATTAAATATATTATTACCATTAGAATTGGCGATTTGTCAGAATTCTGAACTATAGTACCTATAGCAAGACTAGACGGATCCTTCGACCATGTCCATTCACTAATTCTTAAGTCGTCAGTTGACTGAGATCCATTAATAATTAGTGCACTAATAGGCGCTACAACGACTTGATCTCCACCTGCGTTAGCTTTCGGAGCAGCATTTTTATCTACACGATAAAATTTATTTTGATAATCAAGTAATTACAATTGCTAGTTAACAGAACACAAGATGAAACTCTACATACTTTGTGTAACTTTTACTTTGACGATATCCGAATCTTTATTTCCATTGTCATCAATTACGGTCAGCTTAAATTCGTAATCACCCTTCGTTAATTTTGTAATATTCGTAACTGATTCATTTACTGCTGAAAATTCAGCATTACTAGGCCCGCTATTAAATGAAATTCGATGTAATATTATAACATTATAATACATAATTAAATAATTTAATATTAAATAATATTAAATAATTTACCTCAACTGCTCCCAGTGATAAGATACAATCTTAATATCATCTTTACTTTTCCGACCATCAAGTATAGTTTTTGTTTCGGGCAATGCTATAGTTATATCTTCGCCAGCATCAGCTATTTAATGTAATATAGATATAAAATAAAATAATATTCAGACTTCTTTTCATTGGAAATGTAAGAATAATTAAAACGTAATTACCTTTTGGTGGTTTATTTGTCGGTGGTTTCACAAATACATGAACCTCAGCTGTAGAAGATTGTTCCGAATCGTCCGTTACTTTTAGTACAAATGTATACATTCCTTCCTCTAAATTAGACAGTTGTAAATACGGTGTTCTTGTATTTTGCATATCTACTGCCTTATTTTGATCTGACGGACTCTTTGTCCATTCCCAACTTGCTATTCCATGATCATCTGTACTTAAGTTACCATTGAGTGTCAATGTATTTTGAGGTAAATATATAATAATGTCTTGGTCGGCATTAGCACTAGGTGGATAGTCAGTTACTTTTAAAACTGTTATATTAGCACTTGTAGAATTAGTGATATGATTAGAATCTTCGACCGTCAATCTAAAAGAAGATAAGAGATTCGAGATATAAAAGAATCATCGAAATTTTTTTAAAATAAATAATTTCAATGCTAACTTAAAAGTATAGTTGCCAGGGATGAGATTATCTAATTGCAAAGTAGGTGTGTCAACTAGATTAGGATGATATCCAATAGGACCTCGTTGCAATTCCCAATGATACGAAATAACACGATCGTCGTCTTTGCTCGATGAACCGTCTAATACAGCTCCCGTATTTGGAAGTTTTACAACTTGTGATGCGGGTGATATTATAGCAATTGGAGGCTGATTTATTCTTTTAGCTGTGAACAATATTAAATTATGAATTACAATGATCGCAAGTTAAAAAATATAAATATAGTAAAAATACTTACGTGGCAAAACGCTAACGTTTGCGTATGCTTCACCATAGGCATTTGGGCCATTTACTGTTACTTTAAAAGCATATAAACCTTCAGACAAGTTACTTAATTTAACAGTCATACGGTTTTGATCAGTCATTATGCCAGTATGGCCATCTGGTTGACTTAAAAGACTCCAAGCATAATTGTAATGTTCATTTTCTTGTTCTGCCACAGTATACGCAGATAATGTTACTTCATTCTCCGGCAAGCGTACTTCTTTTGAAACTGCAGAAACTAACAGCCTTTTTACTGGTGGTTTCATAGATGTACTGGAATCTTTTATACTTTGTGGTTTTCCTTGTGGAGTTACACCAAGTTCCATGTCTTCCACCAAAGTGCAAATTCCTACCACAATTCATACAAATTAAAAATACATAGAACATGAATACTCAATGATACAATTACCTGCCATATTTCGTTTATATCCAGTAGAACATTGACAAACTCCAATGTCAGACTTATCCTCAGATAACACAGATTTAACACAGATTTCGTGCTCTAAACAATTTGTTTGAGTGATACAACTTATTCCATTTGATCCACCAAAAAGAATGTGATCTCCTTCCGTACCATCCATAAGAAACCCTCTGGAAATATTAATTGAAACAATTAATAAATTTATACAATTACTCAAATTTATAATAAAAATAACTCTATATGCAATTGAAATCTTACCCAGTATCATCATTTATCTGATCCAATAAATCGCTCCATATCTCATCCTCTTCTACAGGTTTAACTAGCACCATGCTCGGAGGAGTTTCATTCGCCAAGTCTTTTCTATACAAAGGTATACATTTTTTGGAACTTTCGCATTGCACATGATAACAGGTGCCATTGTGCATGAGCGCTACATTGCACTCGGTCTTAGTACAACACGCCGCGACACAGTGTTTTATGGTGCTTAAATGATGCTGAGTAGTGTATATCCCACTAGAAAGGTTTCCACGTGGCGTGTAACTTGTGAAAGCTCTTGGATATAAACCAGGGCACAGCATTTGCCATTTTGTATCCCAGTCTGGATAATCACAAATGCAATCCCCAAGAAGCAACAAATACAATCCTAAATAGAGGATCTTGGACATCTTCAACTGTAAAGGAAAGAAAATTCCAACATGAAATATCTTGTCTGAAGTTTTCCTGTAAAATTATTTATGTTGACTTTCAGAAAAAAAAGAATGCTTTACCTTTCTGTTCGTACACCTCAAAGTAAACGACAAAAATTGGCACGGTGAAAATAATTTTTCAGGTTATTCTACGACACATCTGTCACCTCGAAGGCTGCTTCACTATCGAACACCGACCATAAATTGCCGAGAGATCTTGTTGTATTATGTTCCCCTGCTATTAATTCCAACTTGAGTACATGCGTACACGGTACAGGCTTATCATATATTAACAGCATGTTATTATCAACACCAGCAGCTAATCAACTATACGGGGCAATTATCATATTTCCTGTTACACCGGAATGAAGAAAGGCCAGACAAAGGAAATCAATGACTCGAATATTACGGCTCGTTGCCAGGTTAAAATATTATCGTATATTATCTTCAATTAACAGCGTGAACTTATCGAATCTATCAAAATAAACCGTCCACCTTACACGCGATCACCTTTGGACGATTCACATGCTGCAACACCTGTACTGCAAAAGAAAACGTATCGCAGAGGTCGACACTGGTGAAAATAATTGACGAGCAAATTAACGCTGGAACTTGTGAAATTACATCACGCATCGCGTTTTTGTTATACTACATTACTTCTCATTCTTCATTCCATTGAAAAACAACGCTCGGCATTGTCCATATTGATTATGCAAATGAAACGGCTTACTGAATGTATAATAATTAGACATCGCGATAAAAATTCCTACGAAGAAATATCGTTTCGAGTTAGTAACTGTGAGTAGCACAAGTGATATTTCGGCAGGGTATATTTTTTAATTAAAAACTACCAATTTATAAAATTACGTATTCGTGGCGTATTATTGGAACTCTCGTCGATAAAGAAGTCGATAAAAGCAGGATGGCACATTTCGTCACGGAGACTGCAATAACTGTTCTGTGAATTATACAACACCGCAAATTATTTGTATTTTATTCGTGTCGAAATCGTTTATAAAATTTCCCGCGCTCGATGTGCACGTTGTATTGCGCATCGTCGACGGTGTTGCCCCTGGCGAGGTATTCACGAAACTTTTTACACCACCGTGCATTCAAACACCGGAAAGAGGTATGAGCAAGTTCATCGGGCTCGTCGTGGGTGGCCTGGAAGCAAACGCAACGCGTGTGTGGTCCAAGCGTTCGTATGCTGGATACGACTGTCGCGAGCGTAGAAGATGCAAGGCGCTTTGTCCGAACGAAGCGGAGAGCTTTCTCCGTGGTATTCTACGTTTGTTCGGGAAACAATCGGCGTGTAGTTGTAAATAATGCGTCCGAAGGTACTATATTTATTCAAAAAATATTTTTATTGTTCATCTGTGCTGCGGTACACGTGACTTTTTTTTTTTGAATTGAGTTGATATCGCACACACACACACGCACACGCATACACACACACACATGCCGGGAATCGCGCGATTACAAAAGTCACAAATAACAAGTTATATTGCCGCATAACATGTTTTTCTTTTTTCTTTTTTTTCTTTTGATTTGACTTAATAATAATAAACATAATAATAATAGTAATAATAATAATTAATTTTTTCAGATGACACTCCTATTGATTTGTTGCTTTTTAATCTTTCGTCGAGTGTCGTCGGATCTGGCGCACGGATTCGCTATTAATTCGAACAGTGAAAACGACACGTGGAAACACGATCTAGAGCTGAGTCCCAGACACAGAATTAAGGATTCCAGTTACCTGCTGGACAGGTATCCTATAAGAGAATTACCGACTGATTCTTTGAATTGCCACAGGCCCGCAAAATGTGTAGAAATGCAAAGGAGTACTTGTATGGGTACGAGATTGTCATATACCACTACTACATTGGATCTCATACCTGAGCATGTAACTCAAGATATTATAGAGGTATATTATATTACACATGTATTACACATATAGGTACTTTTAAATGTGACTATTATGAACTTAATACTGTAACATTTGCTTTTTAAGTTGCAACAGGTAAATCTCAATTCATCAGCAATTTCAAAGTTACTTTCTCTTTTTTTTTTATTCTGTTATACCTGGTCCCAGGTCAAAAAGATCCTATTTAAAATCAAGTCAGGTGCATCCTGCCTTGACTATCTCATTCCTAGATGCTGGGATGCTTCTGTATTTGCTCCTATATTATTTAAAATTATCTTTTACATTTAGAGGAATGTTTTGTTTTTTATTTTGTTAAATATTTCTTCACTTTGCAGGAAAAATTACATGTATTACAAGCATTAAGACATATGCCAAAGTGTTGGGCAGTTGTTCAACCCCTCCTGTGCTCAATATTTATGCCAAAATGTATCAACAACACAGTAGATTTACCATCACAAGAGATGTGTAAAATGGTTTCAGGGCCTTGTAGAATTGTGTTCAATCATACAATATGGCCAAGTTTTGTCAAATGTGAAAATACAGACTTGTTCCCCAGATTATGCAAAAACGATATTAGAGAGTTAAAATTTAATATCTCTGGTAAATGTCTAAAGCCATTGGTACCAACTGATAATGCACTTGCCATTTTTGAAGGCGTTGAAAGTTGTGGAGTACAGTGCAACGATCCGCTTTTCACACCAGATGAACATAAGCAAATTCATTCTTTCATTGCCTGGGCTGCAGGCATCTGTGGTTCATTTAATCTGTTCACTGTTGTAAGTAATAATTAAACTACGAATTTTTATACACTTATTAAGACTCTAAGAATGTAAAAATCCACAGCATGCAATTAATATTTGAGAATATATGAAATAGATCTAGCTTTAATTTTTTAAATTATATTCAGAAAAATATTTGCATAAATATCCATAATGATAAGAAATATAAAATGAATGTAATTTATTTCAGATAACATTTTTGATTGATTGGAGAAGTGCAAATAAATATCCAGCTTTAGTCATATTTTATATAAATTGTTGTTTCATGGTATCCTGTATTGGATGGCTTGCTCAATTTACAGGAAACCGAGATGTGATTGTGTGCAGAAAAGATGGAACTTTAAGAATGAGTGAACCAAGGTAATTTAATTGTGTATAGTACAATAAATTGTCATGTAACTTTATCTGTCGTGATTTCATTAAAAATCACTACATCGAGTCGAACATAAAAACCTTGTATACTACTCTATTTTCAGTGGAGAAAATTTGTTATGTGTCGTAGTATTTGTTCTCGTATATTACTCCCTTATGGCAGCTATGGTGTGGTTTGTAATCCTTACGTATGCTTGGCATATGAGTTTTCAAGCATTAGGCAAAATTCAAGACAGAATTGACAAGAAGGGTTCATACTTCCATTTAATCGCTTGGTGTTTACCACTTGTGCTCACTGTCACAATCATGGCGTTGGGGGAAATTGATGGAAATAGCGTTACTGGTATATGTTTCGTGGGTTACACTAATCATGCAGTCAGAGCTTGGTTTTTGCTTGGCCCTGTGTTGATTGTTTTACTCGTTGGAGGTTACTTCTTATGCAGAGGTATGTTTCAAATTCACACTCTTATATCTTAAACTCCCTACTATTCTATATTTTCTACTTACATAATGAGATATATTTCTTTGTATGCTTTCATAAACATCATAGAGTGTAAGTATTTTCTCTTAGTAAGAATAAATATTAGAGGGTCATATTTTTATTTCAAGTTAACGTTAAACTCCTGTTAATATTTTTAGGATTAATTACTTTGATTCGACTAAAAATAAGTAGTCAAGAAATTATATCTGAAAGAGCAAGTTCTAAAATACGAGAAACCATCGTACGTATGGGACTTTTTTCGATTTTCACATTCGCTGCAGTTGTGGTGACTTTTTATTGTCACATTTACGAGTTCCAACATTCTGAGGAGTGGCGCCGAAGTTTTAGAAACTACATGATGTAAGAAAATCAAAACATAAAAAAATGGGACTAGCAATATATCGTGTTTATATTTTATGTACAGATGTGCAATAACAACAAAGTATTTGGATATCTCTGAGTGTAAAATGGAAGTACGACCAAGTGCAGCTAAAATGCAATTACATTTGCTTTCACCATTTTTCGCCGGTATTCTTATGTCTTCATGGGTGTGGACTGGTTCAACAGTAGACACTTGGACCAGATTTCTTAGACGGTACAATTTTAAAAATTATTTTCATCTGATTTTCAAGTTTAACAAAAATTAAGTGTGTTAACATTTCTTTCTTATTTCAGAACTTTCAATTGTGAAACAGAAGAGCCTATTAGACTGAAGAAACATAAAGTGATCGCTCAAGCGTTTGCAAAACGAAAGACATTCAATAATGCTGGACGATTGTCCATCAGCTTCCATAATACCCACGAGGACCCGGTCGGTTTGAACTTCGATCTAAACTCCGTAGCTTCTCAAGATTTCAGTTCAACGTGGGCAGCTGCCTTGCCGAAGTTGGTTACTCGCAGAGGTGCACTTGTCGGTGGTACAACAGGCTCTGTATCGAGCAACAGAAGAAATTCCGTAGATTCTGAGATCAGCTTTAGTGTACGTCGAGTATCAGT
Source organism: Heterotrigona itama (assembly GCA_903986555.1). Taxonomy (NCBI): domain Eukaryota; kingdom Metazoa; phylum Arthropoda; class Insecta; order Hymenoptera; family Apidae; genus Heterotrigona; species Heterotrigona itama. The sequence continues at coordinate 31,900 of CAJDYZ010004722.1, forward strand.
GGAGTCGAGAAGGAACTCCTTGGACTCTCAAATATCAGTACAAATAGCTGAACTAAAGACAACGCGAAAAGTCGCTAGCAGTTCACGTGGTCGTCGCGGGAAACGGCGACGGGACTTCGGGAAGTCTAGATCAGGTAAAGTGGGTCCATTGTTTAGAAGAGGCAGTACAACATCGCAGGAAAGTCAACTCGGTGCACAGATATTATCGGCATTGACCATAGGTGGCAATTCGAGAGTACCATCTATTCAAGTGCCGAATATGAAGAGACGATCGGCTAGCGCTGGCTTGGACGAACGAACCTTGAACCCTAAACTATTCGATGGAAAGAACGCGGGGATGCTTCTTCCGTTTCTATTTCCAGGGCAAAGCGGCAGCGATGAAAATTTAAGTAGCGAGGAGAAGCGGCATCAAGGAATATCGGGAAAAGACGTGGATATCGAAGGTGGAAATATGGAGAAGGATGATCAAGATCAAGACAGTGACAGTGATGACAGTCAACCGGAAGAGGAGGCGAAGATGTTAGATCCCGAAGAACCTCACGAACGTAGCAAGAGCAAAATTAGTAACAAGAGTTCGAAAAGTTATAGTCACGAAAGTGATAGAAGGAGCAGAGAAAGTCGTAAGAGTAAATATCTGCTCCAAGATGAAACCATTTTGAAACATTTGCTCCAGGAGTCTAATGATATTAAATTGAAAAGCGATGCGGAAATAAAAGAGGTGTATAGAAAAGCTGGAATGGGAAATCTGGCATCTAGCTTAACCTTATGTTGTCCTGAATTGACAAGACTCATACAAACCGAGGGTCAAACTGGCAATGCTCGAGAAATGGCAACGCAAACGTCGTTACCATTGGACATTCTAGAAATGGAAGAATTGAAACAAAGCATAGACGAGATTATCAATAGTCGGCATTGTAGCTCAAAAGGAACACAGATTTCACCGCAATTGAATAAGAATAAAAATATCGTTACGTAACATTAGTTTACGTTTGCGTACGAAAGACTCTTTTTACGAAAATTATTTCAAATAAGGTAAAGTTCAAAATTTCTCACTTTCAATTAATGATTATTATACTACTTCAGCAAGATTTTAGCATTGTGTTACATATTATTGTGATTGTATATTTGCAATGGTGCAATGGCATGACTTGAACTGTAAATACTATTTTAAAGTAACTCAGTCTTAGTAGCATATATTTTTTATATATTTTATTATCGATAAAGTTCCGATGTGGTAAAAAATAATTCGACGACTTTCTACAATACTAAAATTATAAACGTATTGTAAGTATAATTCTCCTTTGACTTTTTATACAGAACAATCTAAATCTACTTTTAACATTGTTCTGTATATTACAGTATTCTAAAAACTTTAGCATATCCTATTGTACTTAAATTAGATATAAATATACAAGTAAAATTTATTTTCTTATTTCAAATTTATACTACTAATTTTTCTATCAATTTCAATACAAATTGTGCAACAAATTGAAAGAAATCGTGGTATTTTATATTTTCAATACAACAAAGTATAATATTAAATAAAAAGAGTAGATAAATTATATAAAAAGGCATTTTTATTTTACAATATTTAAAAAATGATATATATATATATATATAACAAGTTTCTTCAATAATTTCTGCCTCCGTTTTATTGCTTAAATAACTTTTATTCTAACTATTAAATTGCTTAAATAACAAATTATTCTCGAAAAATTATGAAACAAGTATGAAAATATATAATTTTGTAAATAAGTGTCTTTCTTGAATATCAGCACTTTGCATTTTTTCTCAGGTTCATTAACATAGTAATTATAGAAATGATCAACTCTTTATCGATAATTGATAGTTTAGTATTTTCCCGACTTTCTAACCCAAGCTATGCGCAGAAAGTTTCTATTATGTCAATATTATAAAAAAAACATTTCAGTTTTATTGAAAACATTTCAATAAATTTCAACAATGATTTTTAATTCTTAATACTTTTGCAGTAACAGTTATAATAATATTTCTTTTCTAATTTATTTATCTAGAGATATAACAAAAAAATCGTTAACAAACCTTATATTCCTGGTACTATCATATATTTCTTTATACACTATATAAAAAATGAAATGCCAAACTTGGATTGTAGTTAAAGTTTGATCTACTGTGAATGTATTTTTCATCTACATCACTACGTTCTCAGCATAAGAACCAACGATGAGATTGAATCCTGATGAACACGCAAGTGAACGTGTTAATGATTTCTTTGTTTGATCAGTCCAGCAAAAGCACGTTCCTCTTGCTCGATTCGCCTCACTTCGTTACGCTTTCAAATCCAGTCCGATACTTTCAGCTAGGTATTTTTTTCCTATACTCGGTACAAACACAACCGGATTTTAGTATTCGGTAAAATAGTGTTTGCAAACGTGCCTGTTGATATACCTCCAAAACGCGGAACAATGCATTCATTCCACACACGTATTCACACTTCACCGTTTTTTCAATATTGCATATTCTTCCTTTCTTTCTATACTTTACATATAATTTCTTTATTGCCAGAGTGACAAATATTGTCGAAAGTATAAAAATGTAATAGCTGTTGCATCGTGTGTACGTATGTGTGTTGTCCGTGTTTTTTTTTTTTTTTTTTTTCTTGCCATTTCTTTCCAATTTTTAATTTACATTTACACCATGAATATTAGGCATCAGAGTGTGCGATATAATCGTTACAATTAGTCTTCCCTTCTTTTATATATATATATATATGACACAAACCACACGAGAGAAAAAGTCTCATCTACATGCTCCAGTTACGTAACCCTCTTCGAGTGAACAAGTTATTAACGACCGCGTTCTCCTCGTGCTTTCTGATTTCGGATAAAAAAAAGAAAGAAATGCGCTCCTTTTTCTGCATGCACATATTATTGTTTTATGTTTTTGTTTAAGAATTTTCGAAAGAAAGATTCATTCGTTGGCGTGATACACGTGCATGCTGTAACGTAGGACAAGTGGGGAGAAGGACAATAGGAGAAGGAGGAGGTAGAAAATTGGTTTTTATTTTTTATTCACCACCACCTTAGCGGAGGCTAAATGTATAACCGAAGTCAGCGCAGCTAATCACCATAGGTGAGGCTATTTGCTCTTGGCGTAAGATTTTTGGCTTTTAGTATATTCGTTACCCCAAAAGAAGTTGTCCACTGCTTCCCCGATCATGTACAAGATCAAGGTGATCGAGAGGAGTACAGTGAAGAATACAATTCGTAACGGCAACGACAGTACTTCTAGAACTGGGTAGACCCAGATACCGCTCTTGTAGAAAATTATATGCACCCTGAAAATCGGAACAATTTACGTAATTAATTTAATGATATTGAAACATTGAAATTTTTCAATTCAAAAGTTTAAAATTAATTTACACTTGTAAAATGAAGGAGCTGATAAAGCTCCTTCATAATTTCTGATTTCTTTCTCAACGTACCAAATTAAATATAAGGCTATGAAGAAAGTTAGACAAAAGAGACCATACGATCTCGATGGATATTTTCTAGGGGATAATATCATTTCTATAAAAGTAGAAACCATGATCATCGTGTGCATCAAATGATTCAACCACCATGGAAAGTATGAATCCAGCGCCTTTGGGAATACCAACTCTCGGTCCACAAACATTAAAGCCCAGAATATTATTCCAACAAACTGTAATCCAAGAAAATTGTAAGAAAATGTATATGGAACTTTGATTTAATTTTTTCCTTCTTTTAACATACCATAGCAATCGGGAAACCAAGAATCGAGTGGATATGATCCTTGAGTTTGCGTATAAAGGGCGGTTTTTTAGGACTAACTGCATTTGTACCAAACCAATCATTCAAAATGCATATGAAGAAAAATATTGCTTGAATAATCTGAAACAAGAGATAATTACACGCTTAATTTCTCCTGTTTGGAATAATAATTAAGAAATTTTGATTATATAAGAGTGAATATTTAAGAGTTATTTATATTTCCTTTTAAAGACAATATTTACTCATAATCGTTTTCCCTTTTTTCCAGACCATTAGAAATTTCATTTCTAGCGGTTTTTTGTTACGACTTATATAACCAGTCATTAGATTAAAAAATAGTTTAATTCAATCTCGTGCAGAAAGCGATTTTTTCAGTGAAACGTAACGAAAATATAAGACAACGGAGTATTTCCTTTGCAATTTAACGAGCATCATATTTCCAAGAAAAATAATTAAAATAAAACATATAAAAGAAATTTAATAAAATAATACTACAAAACCTTAATGGTTAATTGATACATTACGAAATTTGTGATAAATTATTAACAAAAATGCTATATGCGTTAGTGTATTTTTAAAGATGTTTAATCTTTTCATTTAAATTAACAAATTTGAAACACAGATAAGTCAATATTCAGCATTTATTTATTTACATATTTTCTTCTTATTTAAATGCCACATGTCAGCCAATCCATTATTATATTCATCACAACAAAAAAATTACATGCATTTATTGATGTTTACTTGTATTCTATGAGAATACATTTTATTACATAAAATATAGCACTTCATTTATTTCATTTAAATTTATTCATGAATTTAAATCAACAGTGTAATAACTTTAATATGGACTTAAATATCTCTCTTAAAGATAATTACATTTAACTCGCTCACTAATGACAAGTATTATACTTACAAAATAGTCACGCGATTAATTGAGTAAATAATAATGATTGTAAAAAAGAAGATCTGTTCGTTATATTATACTAACCGCGTCCCAGAAAGTGAGAAACTTGAATTTCCCGCCGTAGCCGTTGTGTACTTTGAGTACATTCGGAGGAACTATAGTGTACATGTAATCATAATACACAGAGAATGCGAATTGCACACAGGAGATCACGTGAAATCCAATCAGTAGACCGTCTCGCATCTTGCAAGTATTTCACATACAATATTTTTGTAGTCTGAAATGTTTTAATAAATTTCCATGATGGCGATTGTATCTCGACCAATCAGACAGGAACGAATTGATAAAAAAAAAAAAAAATATCTTTTCTATACGTTCACTCTTTTAATAAATGTTTCTTAATATCGCGTAAAAGTCGTGTAAAAGTTGATTGGTGGATCCTCTGTTTTTATAGTGAGACTTTTGCATTTAAAATTGAAACAGTACGTATATTATACGTAATTTTTTCTTCTGTTCTCAATATTGATGCTTTATTCATTCAACAAAATAATTTATGAAAATTCCAGTGTATAAAATGCAAAGAAAAAGAATATCTTTTTCTTTGCATAAAATATTGACTAAATTATGTTAACGAGAAATACATATCTCTTTCGTATATGCATTTCCTTATACTTATGAAGTCGATTAGAGAAAGAAACTGTTATATTGTGTTCAAAAATTATGTAAGGAAATTTACTCTCGAATTACGTAAATAGCACGTAAGAAAGTTGCATTACAAGAGTCTGTAATGTTGCAGTAGAAATTTTATCTAAGTGCTACGGTGCTTCCATAACGACATAAATTATTCATTCATATATTTATACATATAAATTATTTATGAGATTTATTTATTTTACAAAGTCAGATTTACATTATTTAAATCAATGTAATTCTGAGAACTTTCATAGAAAACGTTTTTCATGTATTTATGTACACGTGTTTTTTTTCCTCAAACGATTCTCTTGTGCTAAAAAATAATCACGTATAAAAATAATATTTCAATATAAAAAGAAATTTTTTATAAAAAAAAAAAAAAAAAAAAAGAAAAGAACAATGTACTGTAAATAGTACACTTGTTGATAGTCATTGGCATTTACTTTGCTTTCCACGCCACTTCCAACCACCACTCCATATAGTAAGCATTAACCAACGCACGAATTGTTGTTCATAATTGTAAAAAAAAAAGAAAAGAAAAGAGTAGATAGCTAATAAAGTAATTACATAAGAATAGATTAAAGATTGAGTTCTTTAAAAAAAAAAATTGATAACTGAAGAACAAATTTTCACGAAATGAACTTTTGTTAAATATGTGAACGTGTTTGTTAAATATTTTCAAATTAGTTTTTTACTGATAATATTTTTAACAAGAATTTGACAAATTTTTTTTAAACATTCACATTTGGAATAAAAATGACGTTAATAGTATCTTTGTTTTATAAATTTACAATATGAACGTATAGGAATGTAATAATCCCTGTTATTCAAATAAATTTATTATGTCATTTGAAATTTAAAATCCAAAATTATTTCGATTTTTTTATACTCTTTAAATATCGATGAATATAATCGTTCCCAATTTCTTTCTTTATAGTTAAAATTTTTATTTACAACAAATTTTTAGTAGCATATGAAAAGTAAGATAATAAAGTATAAGAGAATAAGTCAGTACCCTCATTCTACAATTTTCTTTGAATACAATGCAACGTGATAAATTAAATTTGATTAAGTCATTCACGTTGACAGGAAAAAATTATAGCCAATGAAATTCATTTTGTTGAACCTTTGTAACCTTTCAGATAGATATTAATAAATTTAAGAAAAAAGAGGATCGGTCCTAATTGATTTTAACATTTAGATGAATCATTGTGAAAAATGAAAATAATCAGTCTCGCATGCACGTGTGCAAGTGATTAATATGGAACTACTTAATTGTTAAAACTCATGATCTTACAGTATCACAGTTAAATTTCCGTTTATGTAGTGCCGATGAATCAAAGTAGTTTGATCAGTGCTACGATATCTTATTATTATCGTGTTTTTTAAATATTCGAACAATTTCTCGTGATTACACGGCTTCTCTCGGTCACATGTACAGACAGCACTAATAGTATCGACCGCGCCGACGATCTGCAACGTACTGACTACTGACGAATAGACGAAAATACACTGTGAGAAAGAGAAAAATAATTCACTATGTGCCTGAAGCTTCGTCCGGAGAGAGTAAGATAACCACAAGTCAAGAGCCACCATAGAAACTGAACAAAAACGGATGTGCACACAGAAAGAATTTACAAAACAAATAAAAATAAAAAGGAAATACAAGCGAGAAGAAAAATTTGCTACAGTGTATGTAGCAGAATATAGAGCATCTGCTACTGCACACTGTATCTGCTACCAACAGAGTTAACACACACTGTCAAATTTGCTTATAGATAGCAAATAGTATAAGTTTTTATTTTATTTTTCTTAATCGTCGAAATGTGCATTGATCTTACAAATATGCAGTAGAAATAGGACATAAACAAAGACTCATATACGACATAGAGATTCATCAGAAGACAGAGATAAAGTGCAGTTGATGCTCTTCTGCGCAGACGGAATGCGCGTAAATTTTTGCGGTCGAAGATTGCTTTCAGACTTATCTGAAAAATTTGAATATTCTTTTTTTTTCTTCAAACTTTATATAACAATATAAATTTCAGTTTCATTGAGAAATTTTGAATTACTATCTGGATTTTATTTTTTAATTTTTCTAGTACTTTCTAATTGAAAGTTCAAATTCATTTCATTAAGATGTATTACGTATTTATTTGGTAATAAATAAAAAATTGAATCCCAAGACTAGACAGGAATGATTATCACACACGTTACGTGATTTTCTATTTCCTAGTACATATTATTGACGATTATATCATGCACACATGCTCAGTGATACACTCTGCTGTACGTACTAAATTAAAACTTGTTAAAAGTTTCTATTTAAGGAAGAGAAAAATTACTGGAAGTATTATAATAGTGCAAATCATATACCTTTTATGTCTTGGTCATAATTCGTTGATCAGATGCACAGATGGTTAAAAAAAAAAAGTTTAAAAGATATAAAAGATAGATAAAAAAAAAACTAATAGAAGATAAACATTCTAATAAACATGAAAAATTTATATTTTAAAAAAGTTATGAGCAATTTTCAACTGAAATGTTTTACTTGCTTCAGGCAATCAATCATAATATATAAATAACTGAGTATTTTACTATTTCTTCTTCTTAATGTTTACAAATTTTCCACACATCTCCCTCCCGTTTCCACACAAGTTTCCATTAGAACTTTTTTTTTTATCTGCCATTGAAATTCTAAATTCTAAACCCTTCTTGTTAACATTCTGTAGATACGTTTGTTGACCTCGTTAAATAATAAAATACAAGTGCTTATTTTTATCGATTATATCTAATCGATAAGCAAATTTAGACGTTAAAAAGTCAACAATTTAGACGAATGGACATGTATGCATGGCAATCATACTACGTATACAACAATGTATAACTGCATTTTGTAATAATTTGTAAAATATTGTTACAATTCCGCAAATGAATTAACATTATTTACTTTTTCATCACCAATATTTTTCATCTGTAAGATATTCATTAAATTGCAACTTTGTTCGATTAAGAGAACTGTGTTTCGAAAACAATGAGTATTACGACAAGTTTGTCAAACAAACGTCAAGAAAGCATGTTATTTTAGCATAACAGTGAATATGCACGAATTATGACTGTGGTATTAGAGGCATACGAGCCTGTGTTATGACGCTTAAGTTTTAACATGGTGCCATCTATTGACGTTTCCACAATGTTGTAAAATGTGCAACGCGATACGTCTCACAATATTTATTCAGCTGACAGAATTAATATATTTATATCAACACGTTAACACGAATGTTAATATAAATTTATTAAGTCCAAATATATTGCTCTAATTAACAAATTGTTTTTGAGTGAATAATATATAAGAATTTTTATTTAAACGTTATTTTTTAAACTTTTGTTGTTGTAAAATAATATTCTTTTTTGCTTCAAAACATTTGAGCCAATATCTATGATGATTTACATCTCTTAAATATCATGGAAAATATATATATTTTAGGTTAAAAAATCTTGGTACTTAATTAACAGTAAATATATTATATTATCCGAATATAAAATAATTATTTTATATTCTTTGAGACAACTATTTTTTGTAATACAGTATCTTTTATAATTTACATTTATTATAATTATTTAATAAATATTGTTATAATGATTTAATAAATAAACAATTACACCCTACAAACCATAAAACAAAGGAAATAATAAAGAATAAAACATAATGATAAATAATGATGAATGAAAGAATAAAATGGTTTTAAAGAAATACGATTTTATTAATAAAAGCAACTTACCACGTTCCACATTGTCAAGAACTTAACTGCTCCTGGATCAAAGTCACTAATTGGAATCTTTTTGCTAAGCAAAGGTATTTTTATCAAAAATCCCTCGTATAATGTGAATATGTACATCAGAAATGATGAGATATGGTGTAATCGACTTAATGTGTACATTTTATTAAAATTCTGAAAAAAGAAAATAAAATAATTCGTTATATTGACTTTTTTTTAAAGGAAAGTGAACTTTTTATGAGATTTCACTTTTGTGAAATTGATTCGTAGCGATAGGTTAGGTTCAATTGACAATTGACAAACTGATTGTGTTTTGGCTAAATTTACGTAAGAATCTTTTTTATTTTTATTCAATTAGTTTTTTGTACAATATTTTTACATTTACGAAAAAATAGAATAGTATTAGTGTAGTAATGATGACTTTAAATAAGAATAATTATTAAATAAAAAAAATTAAGATAGAAATAATAATTTGAAATGATATCGAAAATGATATCAAATTATGATTAGATTAAATTATAAAAATAAAACTAAATACAGTTTTCATTTTACAATTTCAATAATTATACTATACATGAAATTTTATTTTCGTTGTCATTAATATATAAACATTGTCCAATTCAACTCATTATTAAATACAACTAATATTTAATGAATCACTTTAAAAATTTAAGAAAACTTAATTTTATAAACATAAATCACTGTAAAATGAAAAATGCAAGATCGATTCACTTTGAATCATGATTGTTTTTTAGATTATAAAATAATCTTTCATGACAGATAAAAAAAGAAAAATTTTTAATAAATAATAAATTGTTGATGTTGATAACAATTATACGATTATTTCTATTACAAAATTCTCAGAATGTACGCGATATATGTCAAGATGATAAGCATGAAAAATTTTTGGTAAAAATTATAGAAAAAACAAAAATTGATATTATCAAAGGATTAAATAAACTAAAAGTAGCTTGATAATTTTATTGATGATTTTTATCTGGTTTAACAAAAAAAAAGAAGCTAAGAAAAAAAAGCGTATGTTACTTTGATACACGCATTAAGTTTGGATCAAATGTGTTAAATTATACACATTTTGCATCTGTTTCAATTGTATCACTAATATTATAATTACATACTGATATAATATATGTTACATTTGTCGACCTTGTTCATCAAAAACATTAAATTAAAGGAAATAATGTTTGCGTATAATTATTTCTATTATTAATTAATAAATTATATCCATCATTTTATTCGGTTTTATGTTTAGAAAATGATTAGGAAATCTATAGATTTTTGTAAGAACGATAATAAAATTCACAAAATGTATAAACGTAGACGAACATAAATGTATTATATGTAAATTAGTTGTTTTATAATTACACATATAAAATACTTGATTTGACCAATATAATATGACGATCATATGTAATTTGATTATTTGGAATTAAAACAGTTATCAATAATACATTAAAAACAATTAACATTGGAGCATAGTAATAATAATAATATAAATTAAAAACAATTAACATTGGAGCATAGTAATAATAATATTCTTTTACATTTATATATAATAATAACATTTATTATTTTCGAAGAAACTCATAACAGTTTTGCTTTTTATTGGACACTTTAATAAATAAAATAGAATATTTATTCGATAATTAATGAGTGAAAAATTAATCATCAGGTTAATGAATGAACAAACAGAGAGATTTCAAAATCAAAAGGAGTAAATGAATGGAAATTATTTCACTAGAATGGCACAATGTACCGTTATACCAATGTATCATATTTCTGTAAATTAAAAACTAGAAATACACATTTGTCAACTACATTTTCGAATGAAATTCATTTTTTGCAAATCACTTATGCCGAAACGCTAGCTTTTTGTTCTTGCAAAATATTTTAACTAAATCGTATATAATTTTCCAAGTGATCGAAGATAATAAAGTTTTAATGAAGAAATAATAATTGGAAAGCTTTTTGAAAAAAGAACTTTAATATATAAGATTGTTTATATAAGATTAGCTGTTTCCGAAAAATTTTTCAATTAAATAAGAAAGAAAAATTTGTTTAAAAAATAATCTCATTTGCAATTATTCATCTGACAGTATGCTACTCGTCTAAAAAATGATTTTAATTTCCAATAAAATCGATCGATTTTTCTTCGTTCTCGAAACCCGATCGTGTTTATCGTGAATGCAAGTTGCTTTTCTTAGAATGAAGTTGTAATTGATCCTTTAAATAACTTGCTTCGATCTACTTTTTTTTTTAGAGGGTCTGGTTTCTTTTATTCGTTCAAAATAAAAGTGAAATAAAATTGTCCGATTGTGTAAAAAATTTAAGATTTTAATATTATTATCTATTAATCTCACTCATCTTCTGTTACTTCTAATTTACTTTTTTATCTTAGAACAACGTTGTTCTCTGTTCCTACACTCTTGTTAAAACAAATCGACACTTATCTGTAATTGTTGTTAGACTTACCTCGGCAATTGCACAGCGTCAGAGGATTTAATGAATACGTAAAATTATCTCGATCAATGGAACTAGAGAACCAGAAGTAGGCTCGCGGATAATCGATGTAGGTCGAATGTATATGCAACGAAATCACTGATAAGTCTCGTTTGTACAAAATGTGTACACTAACTTCGACGCCAGGAAGCCAGTTACAGACTGACAGTCAACTTTCAGCTATACTGAACGAGCAACGATAAATATTCAAGGCAACCTGAATCAGATGAATCTGATTCGTTGTCGTTGGATTTAAAACGTTGGGTAGGGATTTCTTTTATTTTGTGTAGAATCACGGGAATTAACAGTAGAAATGTCTGATACCGTGGCGCTAGTATCGCAAAATGTTCGAATTCATTCAAACGAACTGATAATAATTTCAATTCGATTCTACGAATCTGTCGAATTTATTTAAAAACATCGCATATATTTAAAAATAGAGTTACAACTTTTACATTGGAGTTTCGATAATGAATGTTTGATAAACGTTTCTGTTTACTGTTTGTTAAGTCTAGAGTGCCAATTTAAATGATTTTAAGTTATCGCACATTTTTTAAACGTAATCTTGTTGTAACAGAAAATTCATACTATATATAAATATTTGATATCGTAAACTGAGTGGAAGGAAAAAAGGAAAGATTTTGTGACTCTTGAAGCTTAGATAACAACAGCAACTTGTACTATAATAACAATTATATAACAGATAAATTGGTGCTTACGTATCAATGTACAATTGTATGTATGTCATATTTCATATTTCTTTAAATCCTTACTAGTGACCTCATACGGTAGTTATATCAACTAATTTTTCCGTCATGCTAATCATCTGACGTTTTATAAAAAGAATTTATCACCCAACCGTACGAAAGAATAGAATTTTTCAATTTGTTAAAACCGTTTTTGTAAATAAATAAAAAAAAGAAAAACGTGAAAAAATTACAACCACTAAAAAACTGGAAAAATATACTCGGATGATATTGTTTATATTGTCAAAGATTCGATCAAGCCGTTTTTTAACATTTTCAACGAAAATTTGATAAATAATAAAATAAATACAATTTTATAAAATATCAAGTAAAAAACACAGTACAGCTGCATCGTTAGCAAAATTTTCATTTAGGACTAAAGAATGTTCCTGCTAGTAACGGCGAACACCATAGAGGGCTCACGAACGAATCGGTTAACTGGCAGTTTCGAACAAGCAGTTTCGCGCCGAAGGTACTGTTGTTCACCTGGTCTATTCCGGAAGCATTATTCTTTGTGCCTCGCAGTTTCGAAGGATCATCAACATGTGCAGCTGTGTGTGAACGACAAGAGACGTTTTGTTTTTTTTCGCTCGTTTGGTGCAGCAGCTAAGTTCAGTGTGTCAGTTGCGGTCACGGCTATTCGATACGAAATCAAACTGTTGACGTACCACAAACTGGTAACTATGTACATGTATTTATGGTTCCATAGAAGCAGGAAATACTACACCATTTCTTATATACCTCGTTTTCTGCCACTGTTACGGTTCGTAACTTTTTAACATTGTTTAACCTCTCTGCAGGCAATTCTTTTCATTTAATTTGTTTCACGTCGTACGAAGCAACACAAAGAGGGATGAATACTACATATACTATTTTATACACTTACAATATACTATTTTTCAACGGACTTCTTTCGCGGAAGAAAAACTTCGTGATAATTAGTATCTTTCGGTTGTTATACAATACGTAATAATATAGCTTTTTGTACGTATAATCAGTCTGCCTTTTACGAGAAGGAAAAACGTAACGCGCAAAGGTAATTACATTGCACTTTCTTTTTCAATTGTAACGTACCGAACTAAATCTACGTATTGAACGAAAATTTTATCGATAGCTCGCTGCATTTGACGTTAATGAATAGCAGCTAGTTCAAAGGTAAAGATTGTACGATTGAACGAAGCTGGGTTTGATAGATTTTCATTCACTCGCCAAGAATAAGATTTGAATTGCTTTTAAGGGTAAGATATTTTTGACTGTTCGAATATATGGATTGAACTGTCTTTCGGCTGTTTATCGAGTCTTCTTCACAACTTCTGTCACGATTCATAAGTCAGAGGATAAGTGAGACTCAGTGTGACACAGGGATCATAAAATTCCCCAAGAAATAGTTTTCCCAAATTCTCGGAATCACAAGTTGGAAGAATCGTTGCCAGGTAACAATTTTCGAGACAATCGGATTCATCGGTTATTCTTAGGCTCCTTTGTTTCCGTTTTTATTTCTACCTGTTTAGTAATGGCCGTTGCAATAAAGAAACTTACCGAGCTTTGGAATTTAGGTAGTTAGGTATGACTACAACAAAAGAAGTATAGAAATGTAGAAATACGATTGCGGTAAATCTTTGGCGTGAAGGAAATGATAATACTGTAACTCCTTTCAATCTGTAACAGGAATGAAAAACTCATCGATGTACTTGCACTTGCGATAAACGTGTTCACTCGGATGCTGAACTACGAAGCGTTTCTCACTCGTGAAAAATGAATATTCTGCGAAGTATTTGTTGAGAACATTTGAATAATTCGTCGGACGAAAGCTGGAAATCGAAGCACTGAAATCGGATTGCATTGAGATTGCATCAGAACGAGAAAATGGGTTGCGGCTACAACCTCAAAAGAAACCGGTAACTTCTGTCTTTTTCTCTGTTATGCTTCCACCATTATGTTGCGTAATATATATGGCAGCGTTATTCGAACAGATCTGTTTTTTGTGCCTCGAGTGCACGACGAAAGACTGCACCGCAAAAAAAAAAATCGGTAATTTATACGTGTTGTAATTTGAAAATCGTTTAATAAACGCATCGCAATCAGATTTCGCAATTATCTATACAAGGTTATTACATTTCATGATTACGCAGTTTCAATTTACATTATATTTCAATATATGTTCACTTCATATTTCAGTTATTAAAATTCATAAGCTGGTGATATTTTTTTACAGATCAAAGAAATTTTTTTTAAAGATTCAAAGCAAAGTGATAGTTGACTGCTACTTTTACAAATCGAACATGATTATTTTGCATTCAACATTGATCTTATGAAGAAGATTTATTAACGACACTATACTTTGATACAAACTGCTGCGTATACTTAGGCGAGTTTGAAGTTGAATGCCATTAGGAACCTCTTCAGTGAGTTAATCGTTTCATTGAACTCAATTGGACCTGCCAGTAATATAACTGAAGGATCATTAAACTCCATTATTGCAACACTTTTTCATTATTATTAGAACATGTTGTATAAAATTTCTGTTATCCCATATGCTACTCTAATTTCCATTCGGAATTCTAATTTTGAAAATGTTTGAAATAATCAAAATGTTTGAAATAATGAAATAATCAAAATGTTTGAAATAATAACCAAAATGTTTGAAATAATTAAAATTAGTCTCAAGTACAATTTTTTTCAAAATTAAGAAGCTGCTATGTTAAACTCCATTGAAAACACTATAATTACAATCTTCTATGTAATATCTAACTGCTATTCTATTTTAATTGTTACTCATCTTTTTCATCTATCTCTTTATAGGGTTTGAAAATTCACATTGTTAAGCAGTTAATCGGAAATGAAGATTATACAGCGAATACTGTAAATTACAATTTTGACCGTAAGTTAAACGGTGTTTAATCTAAAGCGTGATATCGCTTGTCAGATTCTTGTCCTTGATGGAATCGATCGATGGAAGAATTGAATGGTTTCGCGCCATAAAACAAGATACATACAGTGGCTTTTTAATCATCCAGACGTTTGTTTCGAGAGGACGTTCCACGCTAAAGTCTTTCGTTTTCATACGAATGTCAATTGTGCATTGCATTATGATGCCCGTAACAATCGTCCATCGTTCACATAGCCGTGAATGTTTACGAATCTGTTTGCAATTTCGCGCTTTTCGAACGTGACTCATCGCGATTGTTGCTGAAATATACGAACAGTATGAATTCGTTTATTTTCTCAAATGATCGAAAATGTATTTTTCATAATCAAGGATTGTTGCGTAACGATCTCTCAACGTTGTTTAAAATGTAAAAATATTTAAAGAGGCTCGAGGTGATGGAGCAAGTTCATGAAAACAACACAAAACGATATTTTATATAATTGCATGACTCGACGGAATATTGTTAAAGTGAGCCGTGACCAATAATTATGCGGCAATATTTTTATAAATCTGTTTCTCCTCCTTCCGAAGTAAAACATTCGTTACTCTCGAAATCTTTGTTCTTCGTTGACAGTGAAAATACTTGAAGCAATTTTTTCTCAATAGTACACGTGATGAAGATCATTCATGGAATATAAACCATAGCCAAACTCATGACATCGTAGACGATAGTGCGATCGTATCTGATCTAGTCCGTTAACTTTGCTGGACAAGTTTGTCATAGGCGTGGAATGTTCAACATCTGATGAATCGCATGACAGATTTTTCTTCGACAATAAATCACAAGGCGAAATTATTCTTCAGTTAGCATTTCTTATGTTAAAAATAATTACCAAAGAAGGAAAGTAATTTGTCATTAATTTCAGAACAGATTCATTGACCATTAGAACAACATATCACATTCAATTCTCGCTGACTATCCACGCACAAAATTATGTAACATTTTCACCTGCGAGTGTTTCCTACATATTTTATTATTGGACGTTCGCATTTTTTGGAGAACAGTTTTACCTGATAGCGCAAGACGAACGATCGGGTGAGTCAGCGGTAGTAACCGGCTTCGTCCGTCTTTCTCTCTGTCTTTTTTACTCCCACCTTCGGTGATCGTTCTTTTCCTTCTGTGTCAATGTTTCGTCTCTTCCCCACGCGTTATACTTTTTCCTTTCTATCGCAGTTAGTTCTCTCTTTATCCCTTTCTAACCTCCTCCCTTCTTCCCGTTCAATTTCAATACTTCTCGGAATACCTGTCCTTTTCATATCCGTTCGCAATCAAGTTATTTTCATTCCTCTCTAATCTCTGATGTCCTTATTCTTTACATTCTATTTCGTCGAAATGATGACGAATACTTAACCACTTTTCTCTGTCAGATCCTCTTCTATCAATTGCACGATAATTCAATTCGAATTACATTTAGTTTTCCTTGTTTCTTTTTTTCCTTTTTCTTTGTCAAGCGTATTTGAATTACTTTGAATGTTATCTGAATTTTGCAGTCTAAAACAGACGGTGAATCGTTGCAACAAATTTGAAAAGTCCAGGAACTTCGAGGTGGCTTGTCCAAATGTAAAGTTGGTTACGTTGAAGACACTGAAAAATATAACGTACGAGTCTTACAGGAAGCTCGAGTCACGGTTGTACCGATGCGTCTCAAGTCCGTCGTTACACCGCCAGCGATTCGGTTTCCTTCTCCCTCTAGCGGCGCAAACGTCTCTCCTTGAGAGTCTCGCTTGCTCCTTTGTTTCCCAATACTCTCTAACACTTTCCAGCGAGTCGCACAGGCGACTTCATTGCGCGCCGTTCGCTCGTGACCGTTCGAGCAACAAGGCTGTGTTGTCTTTTGTCTCTTATTTACAAAGTTACTGACTGCATACAATTAACATTATCGGGCAAATTGATCGTGCAACAGTTCCGAAAATAGTTCCAGAACGAGGTGCTTCCTTCATATTTTTCGCGAAAATCACGCCGGAACTTCGTGTGACAGTGGACAAGAAGAAGCAAAGCAAGGAATAAATCGTGCGATCCGTCGTTAAAGTGTTTTGAAACAACATTTGAAAATAACATTTTACGTAAGTTCATCGTGAAAATATAAGTCGCTCTATTGGATCAAACCGTGGATTTACATAAGCAGTCGTTCGTTTTTTTGAAATACAAGTTTTCTTAAATGACTGCAGATGCGCGTTTTACAAATTCAAATGAGTTCTCTAGTAACGCAGATGTCATGTTAAATAACTTAATGAGTTAAACATGATCAATGGCGACGATCGATATCACGATAATCGTAATGAATTGTGAACAATTTCTTTCGAGTTTTTTCGATCTTCAAGTTCAAAGTCTAAGTGTCAAAGTCATGTTTTTAATGATTTTTTGTATTTAATTACTCTACAATTACAGATTTATGCGTCGCGATTAACAGGATTATATTTAAATTCCGAGTAACAAGTTCGTCCTGTTGTGTGCAATTATTTTTTTCCTGTCGATAAAAATAAACACTGGAGACAGAAAATTATACTTAATAGTTTAGAATAGCGTTGACATGGGCGTGATTATTCTCCGACATATGTCCAACTTTATATAATATTTATATAATATTTAACATATAAAACATCTTTCACACGTTGTATATAATTTATAAAAGTGTAATATGTACTTATTATTTACTATTATAGTTATTCACAATGAACTGCAATACTGTTTAAATCTCTTCCTTCGCGTTTCCTTCGGAATTTTTACAGCGAGATTATAGATTCACAGTCGTGATATCGAGTGATATCTGCGTTGCAAAATGTAACCCGAGGTCATTAATTACTCGCGTAAGGTTTTACGGGGTTCTTGAGATCAAAAGTCTCGATAAGCAGTTGCTGCAAACAAAACCGGTCGCGGTTCCCTTGCAAGATGTGTTGCCCCTCAGCGGTGTTTCACCTAGAAATGAGTCATTTCTGTCTAGTCTTCTTGTTTCATCTCTTACTAATTACGGTCTTGAATAATCGAGATAATGATGTTTTTCACACACAACGTCTACACAATAAAGACCTATATACAATTCTAAAACAGCAGTTAAATAGATTTTCGACTGTTGCTTATATTTCAACCAAGCGAGATCGTCGCTTAAGCAATGTTTTTACACGTGCGAGTTGCATATCGGCTAATCTAACGTTTACATTAATTGATCATTTTTGTACATATACAACACACTTTGAAGATAAATTTCGTTTGCATAAGATGTCTCATCTACTTTCAGGGAGTGTCCCGTTTCAACCGTTCCATATTTGCAGTACGTTGTTTCACGCACATACATTCTCCATGTATCTTATATCTGGAGGTGTATGTATATACAGTCGTGTGACTGTAAATGTTAATTCATCGATAAGATTCGCGAAAATTTTTCAAATATACACGTATAGAATGACAGCTAAACAAATATACGCGGATTTAACGTACGTTAAATAGAAGGATTCCCCGACTCTTACCGGATGGTCCGATTGTTTCAGATCTCGTGGCAAGGCGGAAAAAAGGATACGCAACAAGATGTCTGAATATTGCGAGTACATGTGGGACTCGACAAGGCGGCCCAGGAGTACCTCACTTGCACGCAGTATTTACGAGGAGGGGGGCAAATTGGACAAACGTGACAAGAAACTGGCCATTAATACCGTTCGAGCGATACTGCGAGGAATGCCGGCTGTAGGTGAGGAGGGTTCCATTTTTGCAAACGCTGGAATAATTCATTTGAACATTTTAGCAAATTGAAGGTGCAAGGACATATTGTTTTCTGTATTTATCTGTCAACACGAAGCTTTCTTTCAACAATGGAAAACGGCATTCTAGGGAAAGTCTACCTTCACCTTTTTGTACAGAAGAATTTTAACAATACGGTCGCTTTATATCCCATTATTATTCCATTAGTCGTGGAAAAGATTAAAAATGTTAATGTGCTACGGAACATTTCACAATATCCTTTCTAATCTCGTACGTCAAGATAGTTCATTACTTTTTTTTTTTTTTTACGTGGAGGAAATCTTCATAAGACAACCGAGTCTTTTAAGGGAAGACCCAGGTAGTGTCGGATTCTTACCTACTAAAACCTTCACGATGACCGTCCTCCGCACGTTTGGAGAGCTCCGGGACCTTTTTATACACACAGAGTTCTCCTGTGTTGTTGTCCTAAAGGACAATGTTTTTTTTTTTTTTTTTTTTT
>CAJDYZ010004738.1:405-12631 GCA_903986555.1 Heterotrigona itama
TGGAAATCTATTCCTCTCTGATTCGCAGATCTGGTTAAGATCAAAGATTCGGAGTATCCCCGCTCGTTTGTGAACGCGTCGAGTGCCGGTCGCCTCGGGAAATACACATCAGTCGATGGTGAAATGTCGAGTCACGAGGATAGCTCGATCGGTTCCGATAGCGAGGACGATCCGATCGAGACATGCACGCGACGGGACGAGAGCAGAATCGACAGGTCACGATCGAAAAACAACAGCCCGCTTGCGCGTCCCTCGTCTTTCTCGATGGACGAGTCCTCGAGGAAATCGGGAAATTCGAGGGAGATCCACGATCAAGATGTGACGGAGGAGGACGTTGAGGAGGATTTCTGTTCGGGACGAGTGGAGAGACAAGTTGGTAATCCTTTTGAAAATGTGACTTATTCTTTAATACAACATACCTGCTGATTCCTTATCTTTTTGTAAATATATTATCCAATTTATCGTCTTAAATAATATTATCACTTCGTAAGTGAATTCGTTTACTTTGTACTCGTGCCGCGATCATAATCAATTTTACAAATGATACCGAATGGAACCGAATTTCCTTGAATTTCCCCGTAAATAAAACGATCGCCTTCGCAGAGGGACGAGAGCATGCGTGCAAACACACGCAATGAACTTTATTCTTATTGATATGTCTTTGGAAACGTATTAAACATTCTTAGATTAATTATTTCCAATCATTAGAACGATTTGCCGGCTAGACGAACGATTACCTTGAATCAGAACTGTACCACCACATGGTCGCGATTACATCTGGCGAGATCTATTCCGTTATTTCCGATAGGAAAAATAATATTTTCTCTAGAAGCAAAACGTCAAGCGTGTGTGTGTGTGTAACACAGTTCAGGGAAATTTGAAATAAAGCGTAACCGGGATGCCTTTGCCTGAAATTCTTCTTTCGGTCTCGAATCACGTAATGGGATATTTATAGAGAAAGAGACGAAAAAACGCTGAAAACTTGATGTCTATTTAAGAAACGAAACGATATTCTTTCAAAGCAAATATGTATATGTACACGTGTATCGTTCGATATCCGACAGAAATGTTTCGCCGCGAGGAGATCTTTGTCGGAAGGAGACTGCGAGCGATATCATCGTGCGAAACGTCGTTGCAGATGCGTCAGAGGAGAAGAGGAATCTTTCAACGAAGAACGGGAGAAATTCCCAGCTTTTCCTAGCTTTAACGACACTAGGCTGCAGATCATGGGATTATCGTGCTCCAACGACATAGACAGCGTATACAGGTAGTAGTAGTTCTTTTTTTTTTTAAGTTACCAATAATGGTGTACATTGCCATTATTGGAAGATGCATTTCCAAATTTAGATTGATCCTATTCCTTTCTCTCTGTTGCCTGTTTTAGGGAGAATCTACCGGAGAACGAGCTCGAGGTTAATATCCCTCTATTCCACACAACGTTATTACAACGAGTAGTTCATGAATTGACTTTTCAGTCTTTATAAATGTCTGTCTCCCCCTTAATTTCAGCGCAAATATATTGCGTTTTCGATAGGACTTGGTACGGACAGGATCACTCTACATCAGAGGATGATATTGTCACTTCGTCAACGGGACCAGTCGGAACGAAATTTCATGGAAGAAATTAAAAAAATGCAAGAAGATATAAAGGTACTGGTAATCTGTCATTGTCGAGCGTGTCTCCTTTTTTTAAGTATACTCACCAAGTTAAAAGTACTAACGAAAATACATCAGTTTCGTTATTCTACATTTATATTCATACAAATACAAACATATTTCTATATATTATATTATTTATATAATATATTTAAATATATTATTATTTGAATATATATTTGAATATATATATATATTTATATTATTATATTATTTATATTAATATATTATATTAATATATTATTTATATTTGAATATATATATTTCTATATATAATATTTTAATATATTATTTATATAATATATTTGAATATTTATATTTCTTATATAATATATATAGAAATATATTTCTATATATATTATATATATGTATAGAAATATATATCTATATCTATATTTATAAGATATATCTGTATCTCTATTTATAAAATATATATCTATATATATTTCTATATATATTTCTATATATTATATATTTATATAAACATTTCTCATTATTCTGCACTTGGAAAAGAATTTGATACGTTTCAAAATTGATTATATCAATTATATTAATTGATATCACTTGCTGTTTTTTCGTTGATAGAGTCTGTGCCTACTTTGCACAGATCAAGAGTCGATAGACAAAGTGGAAAATATCCGTCACCGGTTGGACATGATAACACGGTCCGCACACAGAGTTTCTTGTGCTGCTGAAACACTCGGAGCTGTATATCAAGAGCACAGAATTTCTCGTGCAATTTTTATAGGTGACAAGTATCTGCAGTTACTACGATCCAGATGTGAAAATCTGGCGGCAGACATCGCAGACGTCAAGTAAATATCGTTTCTTGAAACTTTCCTCCTTACGTTTTTTCATAATAAATCTCCTCCTGTTGAGAAATGTAATATCTGCCGTGCGAAAATAAATTAAAAGCCATCGTTTTCCAGGCAAATATTGTTGAAGAACAACATCATGATAGAAGAAACCGGAGAGATGGGGGATGATTTACCTAGACTTCGATACAGAAATGGATTACCATGCAACAATCGAACAATGGTTTGATGAAAATCTATATCAGGCAATGCTGCATGCGAAACGTGAAATTGATTAATTCTTTCTTGATTGATTTTTATTTGCAGATGACTAGAAGAAGAGCGAGCATCGCTACGATTTCGCGACCCTTGAGTTCACAGGACGTGATAAAGGCAATATTTTTGTCATATTAATGCTGTCCGAGCTATCTATAACTCCTGCATTAAAATGAGTGTAAAAAAAACTGCAGCTTAATGAGAAATTTTTATCCTTTTTATGTCCAGGAAATTCCTAGGCAACGTAACTCTGTTTCCGGCAGAGTTAATTTGAGACGACCATCACTATGCTTCGAAACGCAGAGGTGGGAAAACGAAAAATTAAATCGAACGGAGTTTGTACTATTTTCTTATTTTCCCTTGTATAATAGTAGAATAATATATTCTAATGGATAGGGAAGAAAAATCAAGAAAATATTTCCTTGTTTCAGCAGTGCAAATAGTGTGGTAGAACTACGAGATATCTTCGAGCAAACTGAGTCGAGAAGGAACTCCGTTGAAGAAAATAACAATCTTTTAAGAAACAATCAAAGTGGTATCGTTAGTAACATAAATTGTGACATCGCTAGCAATGCGAAAGACAAAGATCGACTGATCATCAAACAAAATTCTTTCTTGGAATCAAGTGTAACTAACACTGTTGAGAAACAATTAAAATCATGGTAATTATTCATTTAATAAAAAATGCTATACAATCAAATAGAAAATAAACAAAGAAATATATTAGTCCACGCTTAATACTTAAAATTATAATGAAACGTAAAAATTTATTAGAAATCATTTAATGTTTATTAAATATGTTGTTTTCAGTATACGAACAACTGAGCCTTTGCGAATAACTAGAAATATCGAAACATGGCGGCCGATTTTATGGTTTACATTTATCTTCTTTCTCGGATTTTATGCCAAACAAATTACTTTGACATTTGTTACGTAGTGTGTTAAAAGGTTTCAATAGTAAAATTTAGCATTTTTGTGTTATGGTGTTGCAGTATTAAAGATATATTTTATATTAGTGTAGTAATATTTTCAAGGAATAATAAAAAGACGTAATTTACAAATATATCGTATTTGATATATTCTCTTTTCTGTATATTACAAATTATTCACTGTTCCAATGCACACGAGCGAGTTGTTTTTATTATAATAACCTAAAGAAAGTATGCTCGAGCAGTAAGTTGAGAATATCTGTGGTGACTCTGTTTCAGGTACTAAATTTGATGAATTGCTGTAAAACAATGCAATCAAGATATAATTTCACAGTATCAAAAATAAATCTCTTTTCAACTTTCATCATTAAAAATTACCTATTAACAGTTTTAATGTAATCATGCGTAGGCCATAAACGAATAGTGCCGTCCAAACTTCCACTGGCAATGTATTGACCATCAAAACTCCAATCTAAATTCATAATCGTATCTTCGTGGCCTTTAAGTTCAGTCAACAATGCATTAGTTGCTAAATCCCAAATAGAAATAGACTTGTCATCACCTAAAATAAAATGTTAATTAATGAATTACAAAATTAATAACATAAAATATGTATTCGAAAACGAAATATTAACATTAATTGTATGACCTGCAGCTGCCAAATATTTCCCATCTGGACTAAAAGCTAAACTATAAATCGTTGACTGTGCGCCGATATATACTCTTAATAAATTTCCATCATCTTTATCCCATAATCTTACAGTCTTATCAGCAGACCCAGTTGCTAAATATCGAGCATTTGGGTGAAATTTGACACACTATAAAATAATATAAATTAACACATAAATTAAATTTTCATCTTTTTTTACATATCTTTTTAAAATATATTAATTCTTGAGTATAAGTAAAAAGAATAATTCTCGTTTTATTTGAAATACACACATTTATATCTAAGAAGTGGCCAGCAAATATGCGTAATGGAAATATCCTATCTAAAGACCATAATTTGGCAGTTCTGTCATGAGAACCAGTTGCTACGTATAGATTAAATACACTAAGATCCATGCACCATATAGGATAATTGTGACCACTGAAACAAATTACAATTTTAATAATAATTACAGTTCTATATTGTGAAATTTCGTGCATAATTAATATAAATACGTACCTATAAATTGCGGCACATGTGTAATCATTAAGTCTCCATGCCCTCATATCTTTATCACTAGATACAGAAAGTAAAATATCCGATTCTGGAATAAACCTTAAGTCATGTACAATATCCGTATGACCTCTAAGTATCACTGCCCCTCCTTCAGTCCTTGAGATGTAAAAATATAAAATTTTATATTGTTTTATTTGAACACAATGAGCTATTACAATGTGTATATTGAAATTTAAAGAAATTTGTAGAGACTTACGTTCGATCCGACGTATCGTAAAATTTATGTAAAAATGGAATATCGGAAGCAAACGTGAAGGAAGGTTCTTCATACTTTGGCTTAATTAATACTGTTTCATTTATACCCCACAACCTTATCTCTGTTGTACTAAATCCTACTGCTAATTTGTCCATATTTGGTGGAATTACACCACTACTTGCACTATAAAGAAAAGATAGATATTTTATATGACTTTTGCAATTTTCTAATTTTTACTATATTGACCTCGAGCAAAATTATTTTGTATGTAAATAAATCCCTATGTATATAATTACTTTTCAACAGCATTATTTACTGCAAATATTCGTAGAGGTTGATGAGCATTATTTCGAATTAATCTTATAGCTTCTTGCAATTCTCTCATTTCACGATCAGTTCCAGTACCTGGTGGTTGCTCTACATATCCATTAATTCCTACTTCAGAACGTATGCTTGCTTCCTCACATCCTTCTGTGTCTGTTTCAGACACATCCATTTTCTTAATTATTGTCACATGAGTGTTTATTATCTAAAAATAAAAAGTTATGTATTATTAATTAAAATGAATATTTATATAAAGATAATAATTTTACACATATAACATTCAATACAATATGACTTTACTACCTGCATTAATATTATGTGTCCATGTTTGGAGAGAAATTGTTGAAGACATAAGTGAGCAATATCTGACATATCCACTTTATATTTTCTAGTTCTAAATGAATTAACTAAAGGTCTTAATTCAATATCTTGCACTGAGAATATACTGGACAATTCTTCTAAAAAGTCTTTCTCCGTTTCATTGTTGAATTCATTCTGATGTGACTTTAAAAATTGAATTGCTGCTTGTTTGTTACCAGCATGTAGCATCTCTAAATACAAGTGACAAAATACGGGGTATAAAAGTCCTCTTAATTCCATTTTTAATTTATCATCGAGTACTATATTTACCCACATCTTTAACCTGAAGAAAATGTGTATTTTTAAAACAAAGTCAACAAAGATTGATTTAACATCTTGCAACAGCTAAGAAATATTTAGAAAGGGAGAGACATACCGTTGATATGCTTGATCTGCAGCTGTAACATCAATGCTAATGGCACTAAAAATGATTGAATTATCTTGGGATGTGGCACAAGCAGCAGTTGCATTGAGAGTCATTTCATCACTTGTTCGGCAATGTATTTGATTGCCTTTACAGAAAAGGTCGGTAGTCTATAATTGATATTTGAAAGTAGCATGAGGTTATGTTATATTTGTTCTAGGTAATTCAACTTTAAATAAAATTTATGAAATAAAAATAAAAACATAACATGCCTGATAATGACGTCGTTTTAAATATGATTCAATTGTAGCATTAATTAATTCGCTCTTCAAACGTTTCATCTTTTGGAAATTATATGTTCATTACATTCAAAAGTTTTAAAAGATCCAACCATAAAAAAGATGTCAAATAACAAAAATCATTGAAAGTACGTAGATTTAATTATTCAAAAAATCAAAAGAATGCAATAACATATTTTGTCAAGAATCAACAAAATAGACATCGGATAACCGTTGTTATTACGTATATTTTCATTAATGAAGTATATTGAAATTTGAATAAAAATTCAACTGATAATATTCAGCATATTGTTTTCATTACTACTTTTTTTAAACTTTCATGTTTTTATTCAATCTTGTTTGTAACATATAGATCTATAAACAAATAGTTGCCGCCCGTCAGTCATTCTGAAAATACACAGTCAAAAACATCTTTCCCCTAGAAAATTCCTCATGCTTGAATTACTAGAGCACGTGTTTCTAATTTGTGCATAAATATAAAACTATTAAATCTTCCATTAGTATTTAGTATCAAGCATCACTATATCTGTATGTACACAAATTCAAATATCTTATTAATAAATTTAAACATAAAACTTCCGAAATATTAAATAGCAATTAATACTGTATAGAGACATTTAACACTTTAATTTTAACTAGGAATTAGGAATAATTTCAACTCAAAATAAATACCAGTTTCAAATATAATTAAAATATTTATTTATAGAAATTTAGTTTTGCATAATATAAATGCTGTTTCATAAGATCTTCTTGGCTTTTAAATGGTACAATAATATTTGAGTTTAATGTTGACCTAAAAAACGTGTACATTGTTATTATAATATCGAAATTGATACACAAAAAATATACAATATTTATATTTGCAGTAATATTTTTTAATTATCCGCAATATCTATTATTTTACTGTTTATGATAAAATTAACTTTGTATTATTAAAATTAAAGAAAAACTTACAAATCAGAACACAACAAATTTAAATCCTGAGGTATAAAGTACCGCATATGTGGAGACAAATCAACAAATGGATCATTATCATTTTCAAAATTGTCAAATTCTTTTAATCTGCAAAATATAGAAAAATAGTACTAGTTTGACTAAAAAAAATAGTTTGATTAAAAAAAAAAAATAGTAACTGTAAAATTTGTACTAACCGTACAATAAAATGCTTAGGTTTATGTAACATTGATTGTTCATTATTACGTTTAGATAAATTAAATATTGTAGGAAATACTACATCACGAAAATCGCCATTTTTTACAAAACTATATTGTTCTGAATTTTTAATAAAAGAATTTTTATTTAATCTTTGTGTAATTAATGAACGCATTATTGGAGTATCTATCCAAACAACACGACATTCTTTATAGAGCATTTCTGCAAACCAATCAAAAGCACCAATCTCAGCCACATAATTCCACTCTATTCCATCATACCAATCATGTACCTGTAAATTGTAAAAAGTATTATAGTTACTGATATTGCATTCTAAGAGAAAAACATATTAGTAGTACATTACTAATCTTTGTAGTCTTTTTTAAATTATGCATTATTCTAAACAACTTACAACACACCGGCAAACTCGGTTAAGTAATCCACGAAAATCTGCCATTAATGCCATAAACGATTCAGAACCTTTAGGATATAGCAATATAATATCTGTGTTTACAACATTGTTGTTTTTACATTTTACTTTTTTCTTATAGTCTATCGAGGTATACATGCTTGATTTCATACATTTAGTTTCATTAGTTTTAAGAGTGTTCCTATTCAAACTATTTGTATAAAAACTTTTCTTTTGTATATTACAAAAACGTGTGATGTAGATGAAATACATAATAATTGCAAATACAGTTAATGTAATAATAGTGATTGGTAGGTACAAATGAGAAACTGTATCAGAATTAATATTAGTTTGTATTCCAAGATTATAAATAGTAATATTTTTACAGCCTGTAAACAAAACATTCATTTTTTATCATATATAATACGATAATATCAATTTACTTACTTTGGTACCAAAAACATTTATCAATGGGTTTCCATAATGGGTATCCTTTACATCTTACATCACGATATGAAAATGAAATACAATAATTTGCCTTTTGTGAAATTTCAGTTTGGAATGTCAAATTTCTTTTATATATTTCATTCATTAGCTTATAATCAAATATAACAAATTTTAGTTACATAAAAATATGTTAGAATAATTAAGATATAATTGAGATATATTAAATATTGGACTTACCAAAGTTGTATTAAAATCATGATTTTTATTTCCTAAATATTCATCCTAAAAATCATATATGAATTTTACATAAATTTAATTTATATGAATTTAATATATACACAAGATATATGAAATATCATCTCTTTTTTTCTCAATATAGTATAGTATTAAAATTTTTACCAAAACATTAAAACTCCAGACATCATTTGAAAATTCTTCATTATTAAAAGAACAGCTTTCATTCCCAGATGGATCATACCAAAGTGTGCCCAACTTTATTATTCCAGCTGTAACCATAGGTTTATAAAGGTGTACCTCAAGATGTCCCATTTTTCTACCACATAAATAAAATTTAAATTACCACATTTAAATAAAATTCTAATCTTTTAAATAATACAAAAAATATTAAACAATTCTTATTTTCTTTTTAAATATTCTATTGTCCAGTCTATAAATCATAATGTAAACTTACTTTTCTATATTATTGGGAAAAGTATTGTAATCATATGTACATTCTAATATTGGTTTCATGATTTCTGTTTGTATGTATTTAGTTTTTATGAATTTGTTATGCTTTATCATTGTTGCATCTTTAACAAAAAAAAATTGAACAGAATAACATGCTGTAAATATATATGGAACGAGAATTCTAGTAGTATTCTAAAAACAAATAAGAGATGTTAAATCTTTTAAAAATTAATTTTACAAAAAATTAAAAATTAAATTTATTACCTGATATTGTTCCTCATCTGGAATAAAACATATGGTACTTCTAGTATGAGTTTCAGTTCCATGAGAATTGTGAAATTTATAATTCATACATTTTGTTTCACTAATTGATGGATTTGCTAACAAAGTTAATACATATTTACATATATTTTTTGGCGGTTGAAGATTAATTTGTAAAATAGCTGTGAAAAATTAAAAATATCATTTTTTCAATTTTATATGATAAATGAATTTTATTAAAATTTAATTGACTATTATTCTTTATAGTATATACTTATTAGTATATAGTATGTATATTGTTATTTACCAAGAGATTCAAAAGCCTCATTTTGATCTTCTATCATTGAAAAGTTAACATCAGTGAATATATCTTCATTTGCACAATATTTTATAGGAATATGATTTTTCGAATTACTTGTCGATCTTTTGCAGCCATCATTGTCACAAATATACTGTAAACAAAGAAATTTTGAATAAAATATGACAAAAAGCTCTTAATTTTAATCATGTTAATAAATGAGTGATGAATGTATAGCGATAAAGGTAAGCTCAAATAATATATTTAAATTTAAATATTTATTGATCTTATTTCTCGATACTTACATCACATCCAAAAGATAAACATATAAATACCATTAAGAATGTAGTTATCATATAACCTTTAAGCATAACTGAACTTTCACAAGTTTCGGAGTATTATATTGAAAAATTATATAGCTTTGGTTTATAATTAAATATTCAAATCTACTATGAATATAATTACGATCTCATGATCATAATTTGTGATTTTTAATACTATATTTCCTTTAATACGCACTTTTTAGTGCAACATATTTTGTCACATTGATGTGACAGGGAAATGTAGCAGCGACAACAATCTATAAAAATAAAACAATTTGTTTGTTGTGTATATGTATGTAAGTATATATACACGTGCGCGCTATACAAGCGTTTGTTTAAATTATGTTAAGAATGTCGCAGTGGTGGTAAGTTAAAT
Source organism: Heterotrigona itama (assembly GCA_903986555.1). NCBI lineage: Eukaryota > Metazoa > Arthropoda > Insecta > Hymenoptera > Apidae > Heterotrigona > Heterotrigona itama. Next base: position 10,782 of record CAJDYZ010004738.1, read on the forward strand.
TTTGAATTTGAAAGAAAGATAAAAAGAAACTCTAGACAAACTCTAGACAAAAAAATTAAATGATATATTAATGATTTTTCTATAATATTACTTTTGTATGTAGCGATGCGAAATATATTTTTTTTTATACTTTGCTTTTATAGATTGAATCATCGCGTTCTATGTAAAATCGATGGTCGAAAAATTTTTACATAAAATTATATAAAAAGATTTGTGCTTAAATATTACAAACAACAACAAATGTGCTTAAATATTACATTGTACTCAATAGAAGAGAAAAGGAGAACAAAACAGAAAGAAAAGATTTTTAAATTTCATTATTGTTATATTTTACATTTCACTGATTTTATTACATATCTTTTGATCTTTTTGTAATGAAATTAAAATTTTATATAAGTAGAATATAAAACTAATGTGATGTAAACAAGTTAGAAGCATATTAAACTCCGATATACATTCGTATACCATACGATCATATATATCTACATATGTATATGTATGTAAGCGTATGCATTTAACAACGCAGTTGTTCTTCAAATTATGTACATTTTCTAATACTTGGTGGTCATAAGATTATTCATAATAAATATTATATAATTATATTGTATATATGTAATTAATAAATCATATACGTTATGAAACAAGTTTTCTGCAGAAACGGTACAACATAAAGAATTAAAAAAACCATAGTCTAATTATACATCTTATACTTTAAGATATCTCTTTTTTTTTAGGATGAGAAATAACGCGATAAATTAATAAAATTCATAGAATGTACGAAGTGATCAGAAAGCAAAATATTGCAAAAAAAATTATCTGTATATACCTTTCACAGCCTATCTTACTGTAAATTAATTTTTGAATCTTTTTAAAAAAGCGAGATATTGATGCTGAGCAAACAAACTCATGTTACTACTCATTTGCGTATGAAGTATAGTATAACATACTGTTAATGAAACTTATATACTATGATAAAAATTATACAAAATGGGAGGATTTAATACTAAAAGATATTTATCGAGTGTAAACCAGTTTTTAAAATCGAGCTCAATACTCATTGTTTGAATCGTTTGATTCTTTCAATACAGATAAACCTGCATCGCGTAAGAAAATCGACTTTGAAGCTTCTTTCTAGGAAGAAATAGATCCTATTCCATATATACTACATACAAAGAATTCTTAAGAAACTAGCAATATAAACCATTTCCTTGATTCTCAATCACATATTTTTGTAAATACTGTGCAGTTTTTTCAGTTAAACCAAGATTGGGTAACTCTTTTGCAAATTGTTCGATCGTTCCAGCACCAGCGATGTAGCCATTTAATTTAGCAGCTAAAGGTGAATTTCGAAGAACTTCGTCGCTGGTGAGACCGGTAGTTTCGATTAACCACGGGTGATTTCGAAGTCGATATTTCTGATGATAACTAAAAGAAAAAAAAAAAGAAAAATGAATTCATCATTTAAAAATAATAAAAATCACTTTTAGCTATCTAAACATTTTTAGCTCATTCTCTTGTCTAAAGTAGACATGGTCAATATTCAGACTAATAAAAATAAATTAATGGAACTCGTGTAACAGTGTAAACTGAAAGAGTGGATCGATCTAAAATCACTTTTGTATATTTTTACAAAAAAAAAAAAAAAAATTGTTATAACGCATGATTCTTACTCCTCGGCGGGGTAAAACTTCTCAAACTTCCTTATTTCAGTGAGAATCAAATCGGTACGCTTTCGCTGTTCTTGTTCACGCGACTTTTCAGCTATCAGTTTTTGTTCTTCATCATGATACAAAATCAACGACATATACTGAAACATGAATAGAAACATGATCATTTTTTTTTTTTTTTTT
>CAJDYZ010004738.1:19141-30027 GCA_903986555.1 Heterotrigona itama
AAAAAAAAATAAATAAATAAATAAAAAAAATAAATAACTTAGCTTATTTTAAAAATACATACATGTATGTGTAAATTACACTAATTATTCTCTGATCTTGATTACTGTTAAATGTGAATAAATTCAAAAAATGACAGAACTTTTCACAAACCTATATATATATATATATATGTATATTAAAGCAAATCGATATGTTTAATGTTTCATTTTACAAACTTTCTATGTATGATATGTAGGTATTACATGAAAGTGCTCATTGAATATTGATTACTGATGCATTATAATATAGATTCAAATCTAGTTAGTCTGTTTGATAGAATATGAAATACTAATAACATCACCGAACGAAGCTACACTTGCAATATATTATTTTCTTCACGAAATAATTTTGAATTGTTATGTTAAATATCTTCATCCTACTTGTATATATGGAGAGTATTAAGTTATTTGTGTACTATAAATGTGCGTTTAAGCTTAGTACATTTTGAATTGTAGTAAATATAAAAACAACATTACAAGAACTTGGTTTTCAGCTGTTAAACTTATTACAATGTCTTTTCGCATATAACAATCAAGAAGCTTTGCCAAATGCTAACATATTATTTGCAAAAATGTACTAAAAAGAAAGCCAATGCAATTTAGCCCTTGCCACAAAAAGTTTGACTTGAATTAATATTTTTACACTAGAAAGATATTTTAAAAAGAACATATCATATATATACAGGACAAAAAAAAAAAGAAAACTGTTACAAGAGAAAATTCGAACAATCATGTAGTTAGAGAGTAATACAACGCTGTGTTGAAAAGTACGTTTAAAGAAACAAGAAAGTGACATAGAAAACTGACCTCGCAATTATTCAGGAGCACGACGCAGTAGTAACAGAAAACAGAAAGGGCTGATAAATGATCAATACTTAATGCTTTTGTTAAATAATTTATAGTAAAAATTACTGTTCCAATTTTCATACTAATGTAATAATAAACGATCATTGTAACTTTTAACTGCCAATCATTAATTAATTTTATTGAATTATTTTTGAAAAATTTTAAGGAGTGCTTTGAGAAATGCTTTATGTTTTAAACATAACAAGCGCATGATGAATATAAAGTTACAATAACTATACAACGTTAACAAGGTCGAGTTATGCGACCAAACGTACAGTTTAAGTGAACATGACACGTGACGTACTTTTTTTTTTGCACAATCTTATGCATAAAACTACCATTTACCAGAGGATTCTACTTAACCATAACCAGTGCGTGTTTAACATGATTTGGAATATACCTGATTCTTTATCGACGTCCTCGTGAAGGAAGGATTCATTATCCTTCCCCTCAGGAGCTTTACGTACAGTTGTTGGTGGTGCACTGGAATCAGTCTCGCTGCTTGTATTTTCTCGTACGTTAGCATCATTTTCTGATTGTGGAACACTCGTAGTTGAACCGCCAACGTATGTCTGAAACATATAATTTCTTTGTTGTTTGACTTTAATTTTTTCCAAAGTTATCAAATTAACAAAAAAAAAAAAAAAAATATTAGTTTTCTTTGTTACCTGTTGTGCTTGTAATCTAAGACGAGCTTCTTCTTGAGCATCTTTTTTCGTAGTTAAAACCTTATCCCTTATTGAAGTTCTTCTTACGCTCTGAGTACGTGTATTTATACTTTGAGATCTGCGTACCCGTCTTCCCTGTGCTTCTCGCAATCGTTTACTTTCTTGTTCAGTTTTAAGTTCTACTATTCTTTCTCTAATTTCCGGATCTTCACAGATATCTATAAAATTTAATTTGATATTTAATTAATGTTTCGTACAAAAAAAATTTCTTTAAATTTTTTATTAACAGGAATATTTTTACCAGCTGGTGTTTCATCGTGTTTATTCTTTGCATTTAAATCAGCTCCATTTTGTACTAGTAATTCAAGAACTTCTAACTAAAAAGATAAAATAATTACAAAAAATAGATTTAAGTTAAATAAGTTGATTAATACAAAATTATAATGTTATAATTCAGTTCATACATGACCCCAGCAAGCAGCTGCATGAACTGGTTGCCATTTGTCATTGTCTTCAACATCAGTCGAAACATGTTGGTCTAAAAGAAATTCAACTACCCTTAAATAACCATTTGCAGCTGCAATGTGAAGCTAGAATTAAAAAATGAAAAGGATTACTAATAGTTACTTTTCAAAATTAATAAATTTAATAAATTAGTACATACAGGTGTAGCACCCTGATGATCTTTATATTCTAGATCACCACCTATAGAAGCTATATTTTGTAAATCTCGTAACATCTGAACTTCTATTGAAGCTCTAGTTTCATCTATTAATTCTTGAGTAACACCTCGTCGAGCCATTTCTCCTATAATCGTGTAAAAAGGCAAAAAATTATTTTCGTGCATTTCTTTATAATTTTAAACTTTTCAAGCAATTCTTAATTACAAATATTTTAAGGATTTTTACCTTCAATACAATCTAATGTTTTTTCATCTTCGCAAATATCATAAGGCATATTACCATCAGCATTAACAGCTAATAAATTGGCACCTTTAGCAATGAGATTTTTAACTAAATGCAAATGACCACAAGTAGCAGCAGCATGTAATGGTGTCCATTTTTCACTATCTTCTGCATTAACATTTGCACCAAACTCAATTAGCAGTTTCATCATTTCTTCATTGTCATCTATACAACACTGATGTAAAGCTGTCAGTCCATCCTCATTTGTTGAATCTGGATTCACTCCTTTCTTCAAAAGTCTCCTTACTAAAGCATACGCTATTTCTTAATATGCTGATTCATATACTTAGTTATGTTAAAAGCAATTGTAAATAATAATATTGTGAAAATCATGTCATCTTACCTTCATCAATATCATTTCTTGCTGCAGCTTCTAACAGCATCACACTGTCACTAAAATATATGTGACGTTTGTTACTTGTATGTCTGGTTTGATGTCGCATCCATTCTTTCTCGCGTTGACGCCATACTTTCAATTGTTGGAGTCTTCTGTGACGAGCCAAATGCAATCTCTCTTGTGTTGTTAATCTTTCTATATGTACCATTTCTGCTACTAAATCAGAATGTTCCATGGCTATATGTTTGTAATTTTTACAGCTGTATTTACCTACTCAAAAGAAATAAATTATACTTTGTTTTGCATATATTATTCAATATTATAATAGGTTAGTATTTGTAATAGTGAAACAGTACTCTTAACAGGCAAGGAGTTCTTAACAAAACAATACTATGACAAGAAGGCATTTGGAAGCTAATCAGATTACCTTTACACTTACAAAGCCATGAATGCATTCCAAGGTATTTTAAAATTTTGCGACAAACATTAGGCATCATTCTGATATAATATCATGTTTTGCACTTTCATTCAAAATCTACATGAAATTTGCTGCTTCATTGGGTATTCGAGTGCGAATGATATCATACTTTTATTCAAAACTCTATCATACTTATCAAGTACTTAGGTAAGCAAACATACATTATTTACACAAAACGTTCCAAAATACTCATTTGAATCATCGTATGAATCAGTAATAATAAGTTAATATCGCTCTGTAGTTTCTTTTTTCTTGAAATAAAATATACTTTCGTTACACAGTTTTTTTTTTTTAAATCTATGAAAAAAATACGTTTGTACTTAATAACTCTGAAAGAGCTGTTTCGCATAAAATTTCTTTCAGGCAAATTTTTGAGCACGATTGTGACGCGATTAAAAGATTAACATAATAAACAGATACATAATAAAATGTAAATGTGTATGTTTATTAAAGCTATTTTAATACAAAAAACAAAAAATTGCAAAGATACGTGTAATCAACTTATCGCGAAATAAAATCTTTGATTCTGTCTCTTACTTCATGCGACGCAATGTAATGTTTCTATGGTAAATTACATAATTAAAAAATCTCAATAGGCGACGAAATAACATATGCAAGGGCATTATTCCCTCGTTCTTTATTCTTTTTTATTCCCTTATCTCGATGGTACAATCAAGATCATGTATGCATATCCCTTGCACAAAAGACAAAATAGACATAGAGATAAGGCAACACAGATGGAGAGGGAGAGGAAAAAAAACAAGACAACGACGAAGGAAATATCAAACAGAAACAGGCTGGGGAGAAAATGCGAGTGTGTTTGTCATTTCGTGAGAGCGAACGCAGATGAGAAGAGACATCCAGGTTGCAGGGCTAGGGGGATGTCAATCGCGGGAGAGTGTCTACTCACATCGGCAAGTGATCGCTTGTTCGTTCACTTATTCGTTCGCGATCCAGCGGAATGCGGAAGTTTGCTCGTTCGTTCGTTCATTCGTTCGATTTTTTTCCACTTGTTCGTTCGGCACGAGACGGTGAACAGACGCGGGGCGGGGACACAGAAAATCTTTCGTCTCGCCGAGAAGTTGAGCTGAAAAAGCGGAGCCGAATGTCGCGAGAGAGATCACGACGTTGCGGAGAGAGAAAGTCACCGTGTTGATCGATCGAAAGCACAACGCAATCCATACGGTCCCACCGATACGGTTGATCTCACTGTACGAAATTGAACTTCAGAGAGGCTGAACGAGCCATCTGCCTTTGAATTCCCCAAAGAATCTCACGTTGCGTCCGTACTCGTCGCGGCGCCGTGCACGCGGGCCAACGCGTACCTGTCAGTCGCCATTTTTAAACTACCTGTAGAAAATCATTCGCGCGTTCCCTTCACCGCGCGCTAACTTCGCCTTTTTTCAAATTATTTTTATGCACCGACGACCAGTCCTTGGTGCGTGTGCGCCCTGCATGTTCTCGTTTTATTTTCCACGGATCGTGTACATGTAACGCGTGCGAACCGAGAGTTTGCAAAACCTAACGCTTCAATTACGTTTCTTGAAAATTGAAATATCGGTAGTTTATAAAAATATACTGCGATCTCGACGCTCTTTCCTCAATATGATTGCGTTAATTCATTGGAGCCTCTCTTAAAAGCCAACTTATCTTAATAATTAAATTATCAGCACATTTTTACCTGTTCGACTGTGTAAGCAACACGTTCAGCGAGATTATTAGTTGATAAAATTTCTTTATAACTGGTTCACGAGACTCTATCATGATTACATTTATTTAATTCCTTTCCCCCATTTTTTGTTTCTCGTATAAATGAGTGAGAGAAAGATACAAATCGAATAAGCTAAGCAGATATATATATTAAAAAGTAAAAATTTCCTATTGATAATGAATATATTATATCAGACAATTTATCAGAAATCAATTGTATCATACTTGAACGTGAACTATTGAAAATATTGGTTGGTCAAAAATATTTGAAATATATTTACATTAAAGGCAAATCAATCACATGCAATAACATAAAGTTTATTCTACGTTTTGATTTCAGCATAAAGTCATCCCTAAAATTTGCAAATCATTGCACGTATATTTCATAAATCAAGTACAACGTTCATCCAAGTTCAATTACGAAACGTGATCGCAAAAGTTCACGAATTAATCTCTTCAATTAATTTTCCTTTGCAAAAAAAATTCAATCGATTCGTGGGCACTGAAATGCTAGCGTCGCGTAGCGGCAAATGATGGAACTAACAACTACTCTGTCATGCGCTATTGCGCATCTCGTCTGATCATGTGATCTAACTTATTCTTATCGCACGCTGTTTCCTTTCTTTGTCTGCGCAGGTACTACCACCTGTACGCGCATCGGAGAAGTAATACTAGAAATAGGATAAGAACATGTCATCGCTGTCATCTATTGGTTCCAATTAGAACTGAAGAATATACCGATAATACTTTGATTGCGCCATCTATTAGAGACAATCAAAACAAAAAATTCTAGCAGCATTGGAGAAATGGCAGTATCTGTATAGACAATATGGAGGTTTACGCCTTTAAATAAATATTACGAGATTTAACAACAAGCTATAATAATAACTATTTATTAGTATTAATGTTTAACAAGATTTTATAATAACCGTTTGCTTTGACTGATTACGAACAACTGAAAATACAAAATATTTTCTACTTTTTTATTTGCTTCATTTTAAATTAGCGTCACTGCTCGTTAAACTTGCTTTTTTAAATACTCGCGCCGCTACAACAATGCGGTGGCGCGCATATTTTGAAAACGAGTTGATTACAAATGAAGAAAGAAAAAATAAAATAGCGGAATAGATATTGTAATTTCAGTTGTTAAGAATCAACTAAAGCAAACGAACATCATAAAGATCTTGTTATATATAAATAAATAGTTATTGTTACAGTAAGTTTCTTGTTAAATCTCATAATATATTTATTTAAAGAAGTAAACCTCCATTATAAGAAGGATAATAACAAGAATAGTATATGTCGTATGACTCAACTCAATAAATAATCTTCGGTGCAAATATGCCGACCTTGGCTGATATTTTTCAATTTTAATTCTCATCATTAGTAGCGCTGCAGTGTGGAATCTGCCTAAATCGGTATGACAGGGAATGACAAAAGTGAACGAATCCCCCCAATGATTCTAACAAGTGTGATATAAAAATCTATCGAATGTTACGTCTATTTTGTACTTCGTCTATGGTTCTAACTAGCGTGTGACATTAGATTGTATGTATTGAGTGATAGATTTGATTTATATCATTCCCTGTGGTTGTACCTCATTTTCAATAACAACAGCGGTGTTTGATAATAATGAAACGCGAACTTTCGTCGACATCGAAAGAAAATCAACCCACTTCGTCGTCATGTATTGAGAAGAGAAGGCAAGAGGGAAAAATTCGTTTAGCTGTTGTCAGTGGATTTTTTTCAACTGTCGGAAGTCTATTTGGTAAATTCGCCGGTGGTGTTGAAACCGATTCCATTGTAAGCAAAGTTTCTTATAACTGTTTCTTTGTACGTGTTTGTACAAAATTAATTTGTTTATTTTTTAATAAGTCCGGATTGCTGCTTAAAGGAGTATTTTTAGTATTAATGGTAACAAGCAACACTGTGGGCTGCACATTTTTCGTTAAAGCACTCAATGCCAGCGGATCTTCTTTACCATGCACAATAACTAGTGCCGCCACCAGTTACATTTGCTCGGTACTTATCCTTTCATCGATATATCGAAATAAGAACACAAAGGAAAGAGAGCATATATTTAAATCTAATTTATTTTTCCTTAAAGGCTTTCGCGGGTTCCTTGATTTTTAATGAATCAACGTCACTGATTTGGTGGTGCGGTATATCCTTCGTTATTCTGGGTTTATTGCTCATCAGCTGTACTCCATCCAAAGATGATTATGTACCTTCCTTGAAGAAGTCGAAAAGCCAGTAACTTCTGAAAATAATTCGTAAACGTCTTCCTGCTATTTTTGAACATCACATGTACTTGGTTTTATATATTTTTTTTTACAAGCGTAACAGCACTATTTATTTCAATATGTATTAAATTGAATAAATAAACAACTATGTTGTTTAAGTCCAACTATGTTGAAACTTTCTTTAAGGAAATCGCGAGATCTTTTTCTTTTCTGCTTTTATTTCAATTAGTTCTTTCTTTTCTTTTTTTTGTTAAATTATTATTCTTTTTTAAATCTGTGAAATCTTTATTTCAAATCTGAATCCGTCTAAATTGAATATAACATTTAGGATAAGGTAATCAAAGGTAATAATATATTTCAAATGATGATGAAGCTTTATAAATGTGTGCATATGACAATTAATGACAGACTTGTTTTTGGTTCTCATTTTTCTCTTTGAAAAGCAGTCTCTTTAAAAAAAAAAGAAAGAAAATACCACCGAGAAACCGGCAAGGAAAAGACCTGGAGTATACTTATTTGGAGAGTATACTTATTAAAGTGGATCTCCGTGTCTGTAATAGCACTGGATAAGAAACGCGGGAGAAAAAAGAATAGAAGATTCTTCCGCCCTATTTCCTACTACGCGTGGAACTATACAAATTCCTTTTTGACTGAATTGAAAACGAAATTTCTGTTAAAAGTTCGCAGTGACTTAGGGTTTCTAGTAAAGGTAGACTACTTTTTCTTTTTCGTTGTACAAAGGAACTTGAGTACAAATATTCAGTCTCAAAATTAAAAGAAAAGTTTCAAAGCTGCTTGTGCGTGAAAATAATTCTAACTACAAGAAATGCTAAATTCAAAATTTTAAACTCAATAAAGTGTAATGCTTAATCTAAAGAAATGATCAATTTGTTGAATAACAAGTATAACGTATTCATGCTGACTGTAAGTGCACACACGCAGGTAGGTTAACGTAGGTTAGTGACAAAGCATCCGACTAGTCCAGGGTTACTAGCATTTCGTTACAAAGCTAGTATATACCCTAGTTAAAAGTGCTTATGTGCCTGTGTACCGAGCTGTCCAAGAAGTTTCAGTCAACCAGGTTTCCAGTTTGTGGGGCAGGGTCGTGGTTCATAGGTGTATCATGTAACCGAGGAGGAGAGTATTAGAAGAAGAAGCAATGTAAAAGAAGAGCAAGAGCATGGCTTTATCGAGCGGCGGCTGCGCCGTGGTGTTGTTCACCACACTGCCGCCTACCAGCAACAACAGTTCAAAATATACTAGACTTCCCCCCTCCCTCTTTCTTCTCTTTTCTAATTACAAGTAAATTTTCTTACTACTGCTCTGTTGCACATTTACGTAATTAATAAACGCGTGATCTTCTGAAAATCTCTTTATGACCTTATCAATCGTTAATCCGAGTTACTCGACTCGTTTGACTGCACCTCTCGATAGATTTGATCATTATTCAGATCATCAATAGCACTGTAAACATTGAGTACCATAGCAATCGTTTGCCTACAAGCTACGATCATCGATCGTTCGACGCAGTTATAGGAACAGTCAACCATTTATCGAAAACAATTACCGGCTAATCGTGTTAAATTTCCAAGATTATCCATTTCGAGTGTTTTTATAGCTTGTGCGTCCTTAGCGTGGCAAAGCCTTCCGTTATTCAGCGGGTTCTACTGTCTGTGCACGCGCCTTACTTCTCCCCTCCACGACGTTTCTATCCCCACCATCGCTCGTTCCCCCACCTTAGTGACGAGTGCCCCTAGATTCTGGCAACGCTTCTCGCAAGACAACGGGACAGTTTTCATACGGCGCACCCTCCTGCCAATCGAGTCGAATATCGGATAGTACCGATAGCGAGCGAGCCCTGTGCGTTACGCGGTTCGCTATCAATCAACTGGATCGGCTGTTTCGCTGCTTGCTTGCACGCGTGTACACGCGTGTATGCGACCGTGTTAATTAATAGCAAAGGTGCCTTCACGTGAAAGTGTCGACAGGTAGAGTGAATTATGGCTCTCGTACGATCAATCGGTTCTACTATTTTGTAAAACCTGTCGCACTCGTTACACCGTACATCTTTCGCGCTTTACTTCCCCCTGCTTCTTCTTGTTTGCTTTTCACCCGCGGCGCACAATGAACAACTTCGTTGGATTCAACCGACCAGTTACAATAACCGGGAGATCAATTAACGCGGAAGCCAGGCGATTTGCAAGGCGAACAAAGAACAGCTCGGAACAATGTAAATACGGCGAGAATCTTGTGTAGTAATTTCAAGCCGCCGTGCCGGGGGATTTACAATTGTCAGTTACCTCCCCGACGTGATTCATTAATGCACGAGGAAAAAAAAACACAGAGCTTGTGCTTTCTGCTTGTTCTTTGCTTATGCATTTACGGCACTTACGGCACTTGATGACAAACATTGGCTCCGAGGCAAACATTGTGTTTGCTTATTCGTGATTCGAAGCTTGCGCTGAATATGAAAAAAATAACGACACGAGTGTGTTCCGTCTAATGCATCGTTCGATACAACACTTTGATTATGAATTAATGTCAGTAACCCATTTTAACGCGATGCAAAATTCAGTGCTACTTTGCACGAGCACTCTACTGTCGTTATGTAATATTTATGAAAAGATCAAAATCACACACACACGCTATCACCACGAGGAACATCGTGGCCATTTAGGTCATCGTGGTGGAAAAAGTTCGGCGCAACTTCGCCTCTTGCTCCCTGCTTTCTTTCCTTTTTTCTTTCCAGCCCGGCAGTCCGGTTGCTCTTAATTCTTAACTTGAGTTATTGTCCCCGTCGAATTCGACTGTTGGCAGGATCTCGCCGGACACGCGAAGACCAGCTTCGATTTCCCATCTGGCAGAATTCCAACGAATACGGCGAAACCGAAAGACGCGAAAACTTTTTAATTTATCGCCGTGAGGGAAAGTAACGATTGTGCCCGTTAGCCCGCGTTTCATTCTCTCCCTTCTGTGGGCGAGAGGGAGGATTCTCCTTTCTACGGATGCATCGTGCATTTAAATTGTCAGATGAAAATCGGCCAGAAACTATAGGATATTCATCCGACTAAATGAAACAAAAGCTCTCTCCTTTAAATTGCACGCTTTCCACCGCCCAAATGATAACTTGATCGCCAACGATGAATCTTCTTTTGTTCTGCTATTTTTATTATTTGCTTCAGTCAAAGCATTCCGAGATATCAATATACAAACGATCGTTTATTTCTATTGATACTGCAAGCATCCTCTCCCTCTCCCTCCCGCCCGTCTCGTAATTCGCTTGTTTTCAATCGCTTTGCAGGCATTCGCGAGTTTTTCACGAGCGTAACACGCACGAGAGTTTGCCGTCGATCGTTGTTAAGAATTTCCAGCAAGGCACGATCGTCGGGAATTGCACGCTTGCATAGATAGGTCCCGGTGGAGAAAGCAGAGAAGCACAGAGTAACGCACATGCCATGACACACATACAAACACAGGCAAAACACGCATACATTACAAGAAAGGGGTTTCGTGACAATCTGCTTGATCTTCAGTTACGAGCAAGATTTACTGCACCAAAGTCCCACATTTTTTTTCTTTCTTCCTTTTTTTTTTTTTTTT
>CAJDYZ010004740.1:8229-21020 GCA_903986555.1 Heterotrigona itama
TCGTAATCGACCTTCGAAACGTTTTACAACTTTCGATAAATACAGTGTCAATAAAAATGAATTAACTTCTATAAAAAAAAAACAAAAAAAAAATTGTTCTGAAATCTCTGTTTGGACTCTGAAGAAATCTGATTCCGAAACGAGACTGCTCTGAAGGTATGCTGCCTGCCAAAAATCGCGCTGCCGCTAAGCTCGCCACTAAGCTTGCAAACAAAACTCGAAAAAAAGGCGAAAGCAGAGGGAGATGCAGTGGATCCGGAAGAGTCAAAGACAAGCGGAGATAGAAGCCGAGCGAGCAGAAGATAGAGAGAAAGAGAGAGAGAGAGAGGAAAAGAAACGGGCAGGTAGACAGGGAGGCAGAGGAAAAACGAGAGAGAGAGAGAGAGAGAGAGAGACCAGGTAAGTAAGAGAGAAAGAGAGATATGGGTCAGAGGATGGACCGGACGAAATATTGATCCGGCCACCTCACGATAGTTGCCTGTGTTGCGCTATGCTCTGCCATGTTTCCTCTCCCGTTCTCTCTCTCTCTCTCTCTCCCTCTCACTCTCTCTCACTTTCCTTATTCCTCTTGTTCACTCACCCTCTCTCAGCCACCGTGGAAAGCGAATACACAGAAAGAGAGAGAGAGAGAGAGAGAGATACGTTGAAGATACCCTTGCAGTTTACCTTAGCTCTGCAGACTCTTGCAATTTTAAATCGAACACCTGAACCACAAGGAAAAGTTGGCAGAAACGTTTACGCAAAATATCGTGTTGCATGGTGAGCGCTCGAGTGGCTCCATATTCCTGTTCTTCAGAAATATGAAAAGTTCGCATGACTTTTTTTTAAACACGTTAACGTCAGCACGCTCGAATTAATTAACGGCGAACTTTCCCGAGGATTGATATTCCTGTCATTTAAAGATCTATCACACTTTTTTCAGACAATACTGATAAATTTACAATTTATTAGTTAGGGTAGATTGGGTCGAGAAACGTCTCGACGATCGACGCGATTAATTGTTGAGGATTAATTTGACAAACGAGAGGTAATTCCTAGGTGGAAGAATATATATTTTTGGTGATGGACGCAGCAAAGGGAAATATTCGCGTAATCGAAGAGGGTTCGCTGGTACATCTGAATGTTTTATTTCCAAGGAGGATCGCGTTTGACTAATCGAATTGTCCAATTAAGGGAGAATCCTCGAATCAAAATATCCATTATCCGGGGTCTTAGGGATGCCTGGTTAGAGATCCCGAGGATCAGATCTCAGATCCCTAGATCGAAGTAGATCGTTCCAAGTTTCGTTCGTTTAAAATAAACTAAACAATGAAATGTAATGCAACGCGGAACGTAACAAGTACAATAACGTGCATTTAATAAAACTGCATTGTAATGAGACGACAAACAAACGTATAATACGTGATAAATACGATTATGATTTATTAGATTGTAAATTCAATTTCAGCAGCACTTGGGCGCATAATTAACTCGGATAATTGAAAGAGTAGTAGCTGAAATTAAGAACTTTGTTTGTATATATGAACGCATAAAATTATCTAAATTCCTTATTGTATTATAACACGATATAATACAAAATGCAATAAATACAATTTATAATTAATACACTGTACTGTAACAAGACAAAAAATAAATATACAACGTGGTGAACACAATGATTGTGAGAAATATTTGTACATACTTCTGAACGCATAATTCTAAAGATTAATAAGAATGTTGATGAAGAATTTCATTTTATGTCAATATATAAAGTCTAAATTCTTATTCATTTTATTTTATTATAATATTTTATTAAAATACAGAGGATATTTTCATACTCCAGTTAGTACTAACGTAAAATATTACATTATATACTGTATTTCAATCGATATGACGATTTGGTTTGACAATGAAACGCCATCAATGATTTAACGCGATGCAAAAATTTCAAACATACCAGATGAACTGAACTCTTGCTTAAATAAAGAAAAAAGATATTTCGTGTTTTTTACTCGCAACAAAAACCGATAGAATAAATTCCTGAAAAACGCGCTCGCTCTGTCCTCGAAGAACAAAATCCTATAAAATGACAACAAACCCGAGGCAACAAAACAGAGACCGGTTTTACAGCTTATTGTTCGCTACGACAAGGTAGCCATCAATCTGCCACGTGACACGCTTCTCCTCGAAACGAAACGAAACGAAAGAAGACGTACCGTACGACGATGGTGAATCGTAAATTTTTACGTCGAACTTACGATCTCTCGCGGTGACGCGTTATTGTTGACGATGATGAACCGCGCTCGTAAAACCGAATCGTGCATCGAGAACGGTCGCGCCGACGTGCCGGAAATATCGCGGCGTGTTGCGAAAATATTCGTTAACGGAAGCGAAGGCGGTGCAGCAGCACGCGCGTACGACGTGTCGTACGTGTTGACACGTAATTATCGCTGCGTGTGTCGATACACGTGTCACACGGCCGGTTTACTCGGCTCGATTGTTTGAATTTCCACCGGTGGGAACACGCGCCACCCGTTCGAGATCGTTCACGTCGACTCGATAAGCCTCGAGGCAGCCTCGACTCGCTCGCGAGTGCCCTCCTGTGAAATTTACTTTCTCGAAGAAAATTTACAGAACCGCTCGGCAAGATGTCCCTTCCTCGAGTTTGAAGTTTCACGTTAATAATATAGCGGTGGAATATTTCTGGACGGGTGGGGGGAATTTTCTAGTTCGAAGTTGCCACGTAGATCGATACGTTGTTACCTTTGCAAGTGGAGAACGTTTCTCGGATTAAGAATTATGTCAGTTCCGAGGTGAATTTCGCGCGACGAGCGACGCGAAATTAGAAGTTTCTTTCTACGTAGGGGTTTTCTATGTTGAAATTTTTTCATATTAAGAATTACGTCGGTTTGTAGATTCAGTGGGTGGTTTTGCAGCTGGAAGAATATTTCTACATCGGTGTTCTGACTTCTGGAGAATTTTCTAGTTTGTTGCAGAATCTTTTTAGATTAAGAATTATATTAGTTCTGAGGAATTTTACGACGACGAATTAAAAGTTCCCTCTTCTACGTAGGGGAGGTTCACACTTCGTTGGTAGAATTTTCTGCATTGAAATTGTACAGTTTCAGCGATTTTGAAGCTGCAAGTTTCTTTCGAGTTAATATTAACAACATATCGACAGAATATTTTTATACATCAGCGTTGGTTTCCGGAGGATTTTCTAGCTTGATGCTTTGTAGAATTTCTTTTAGATTAAGAGTTACATTAGCTCCGAGGAATTTTACAAAATGAATTAGAAGTTTTCTTGTTTTCAGAATTACGTCAGTTTAGCTTTCCATAGAGTCGAAGATTAATATAAATTTCTCTCTGCCAGTTTGATGATTTTATCCTCAATATCAGTTTGATTATTTTATATTCTTTTTACCTATATTATTATGTATATCTATATTTGTCTGTATTATTTCATACTGATTTCTCGCATCAAAAATTATTTCAGTCGAACTTTAAACGAAGAAAGAATTTTTATAATATTGTACATTAGTTGAAGAATGATATTTTATAATATCGTTCACATATAAAATTACAAATATGAAACACATAAAAATGGCAACATGTAAAAATTCTTCCTTCGTCTGAAATGAACTTTCGATGTGAAAAATTAATATGAAATAACATAGACAAGTATAAATAATAATATAGATGGAAAAATTATCTATAATACTACGAAATGTTTATAATTCAACGAAAAATTAATTAACAACGAACAATTCGAACACTTGTAGAAATGTCAATTAATCAAAGTAATTTGCATAGATAATACCTATACACATATATAAAACTGCATAGTAAGTGTTCTTCCCTGTATTGGCCTAAAACCTCTTAACCTTTCAACATCAGGAAATCAACACATAATCAAATGCAAATATTCAAATTACTTGCCATTTTCTACGTTCTGTCCCCTTTTCGCGAAACAAATATATTAACGTCAATTCTACCCGACCGACGAGAACAGCGAGGTAAGTAGAGCAGGACCGTGCATAGTCGGACATAAAAATCTACCAGCCATTTCCATGCGAACGGCTGAATGTTTGCACAAAGGGGATCCTCCGAGCAATTGTACTGACCATTCGGGATACACACAGGGCGGATAAAAGTTCGAGGAGATAAGGTGAAAGCGAGAAGTCGCCCGACGATTTCCTAACGGAGTGACAAAACTTTCGAAGTTCGTGCTTTTGTTGCGGACTCTTTGAGATCAGCAGATAGAAACGCAAGGCAGAAAGAGAAAGAGAGAAGAAGAAAATGCAGAACATATCGACGTTACGTGCCCATTCTATGACGAAACTCGTATCTCACGCTCGTTAAAAATTAAGATACAACCTGGTTGGCTGGTTCTCACGAAGTCGATCTAAACGCGTACTACTCCACTGTGGAGCTCGCGCTCTTAACTCTGATCTACACACCGGAAGAAGGAGAAAAAAAAAAAAAAAAAAAAAAAACAAAGAAGCGAAATTTACGAGCACCGCGGATTTTATAAGAATGTCAAATTTACGGCTCCCATGAATAAAAGCGCAAAGCGTACCGAGACCGAGCGCCAGTTTATTCTTTAATACCGGATTTAGCGAACTAAACTGCACTGTGGTACATCTAAATGTTTTATACGTTGGTTTTATTTTAATTTGCACGGACGTGGCGCGTAATTGTTATTATTCAGTTGCCGCACGATTCTATCTTCCGAAATATAGAAATATTGCAAATGGATTTTTGTATACGTTGCGCACGGCGTGTAAATTTCAAACTTCAGAGTAAATTTTATTATTATAGCTTCTAACTATTATATCGATTGTCAGTATCAATTATTACATTTATTATCGAAAAGAAAAAATTCAAATATATCAAGTATCAATCTTTACTGAGTTCTATATAAAATCAAGCAGAAAAACATCATCCGGAAGAAAGATATTACCAGACGTCTCTATTTTGAGCTCATTAAAAATTCTAATAATTAATTAATTCTATTGAGAAATATTATCAAAACTGTCTCTCACCACCAAATAGAAAAATATCAGACTTCTATTACTTGGAAAGATATTAAAATCAATCTCCATCAAATTCTACGGCAAATAAATTAAACATTACTACAAATTAATCAATTTTATATGAACTATCTATCAACCTTTTGGATGCTTAAAATCATCAAATTAGGAATGCACAATAAATTAAGAATACGTTCGAATTTAAACATACATATTGAGTATATTTTGGGTGTTTAAAATCAGAGACTAACTGGCGGCCTGTGAGCCCCCACTTTCCTAATCGCTAGCGCTATCCCCTCCACTCCATTGAACTCTCTAGTCGCTTAGTGGGGAGATCAACAGACTGAAAGAGTGGGACTCACGCACGGCGAAAAAATTTCAATGTAGTGACGAGAGAAAGTAGGGGCAAGGGCCGCCAGTTAGCTCTGCTTAAAATCATCGAATTGGGTGCACACAATAAATTAAGAAAACACTCGTTTAAACATACGTATACATGATAATAAGGCCATATTATGAATGTTTCTAATAGGCAAACCAATTATTTTATTTATTGCTAACACAACACTCTAACACGATACTAAACACTCGAAGGATTAAGTCGACGACGAATCTGTTAAGAAGATATCGCGAACCCTTCGATCCGCAAGATCTAAATCCCAAGGGGGCAGGGTGCACTTTCGTATTCGGTCATCGTGAATGAGTCCTCCCCTGTGACGCGTGCAAGTCATGAATGGAGAAGAGAATGCGGCGTATTGATTTCAGTTCCAATGTTTCGCAACTACGCTCCTGCCACCGCGCCGCATTCATCTCCACGTGACCATAATCGCGCGACTGTAACGCGCTAACAGGGCCCGTGCTTCGTGTTCGTCGAGCGATCGCGTGGGCGTCGTTGCTTCTTTCATTCTCAATTATTTCGTCGAGATACCTGTTCACATATCGGCTCGCCAGGTTTTCACTTTGAAAGGTTCAGTGAGATTTTTTTTTCGTCGATCTATTAAAAATTGGCCAAAAAGTAACTTTTCTGCGCGTGTGTGAAATTGAACAACTGTTGACGCGATCAGGGTGCATTTTCTTTTTCTAAAACAAGCCTAGTTACATTTAAAGATGTCCATTTATTGGAAAAAAAATATCGCGGTCACTTTTCGACTAATATAAACAGCTGCTCGAGAAAATATTTACAAAACATTTGTAGATATATATATATATATATATATATATATATATATATATATATATATATATAAGTACAAATATATATACCAGAATATTCTCTTCTTATTCTTATAATATTAATCCAAATTTGTTAACACCGTGAGATAAAAATTTGAACTTGTCCAAGATTGTACTGGACAAGTTTGAAATAAATGGGGATCCAGTTTTTCTCAATCACAACGAACGAATAACTAGAGACTTGCCGTCTCTAAATTAAAAGTAAAGTGTAATAAATAAATAAACACGACCACGAAAAGAGAGAGCGCGAGATGAAAAGGTGCCAAAGTGGCGGTTGGAAAGAAGAAGACGAAGAAGAGAGAAAGTGGCACGAAGAAGGAGCAGAATAATTCCAGACAGCCTGGTGTCCGTGTGTCGTCGCGAGGAGGAGGAACGACGGCGCGCGAGTTACGAGCGTCAGGCACGCTTTATACGGGCGAAAGTTGGACGTGTGCCCGTCAAAGCTCGAAAGTTCAAAGGAACGATTCTCGAACGATGCACGGCCTCGTTCGCCGGGACTGGCCAAGTTCGTCGAGCTTCCGACGCATCCAATCAAGGTTCGTCGAACCGGGGGCCGTCCGCGTTATCAGCGGACAGCCACGGATAAAGGTCTCCAATAATCGATCGTCGGAGAAGGTTCTCGGTCACTGGGGAACTTTCGGTCCTATCCTCGAGTCGCGTCCAAATCAGCCAAATATATCTTCCGTGCCCGCAGAAATAGGGCGAAGATGTTGGCTCTTTCTTATCGAGTTGATCGTGTCTTGAACTATCAGAATCAGACCGTGGGATTCTCGTTTCTTCTCCTGACGTAGGCAATAATATCTCGAGGGATGCTTCGGAACGCTTCGGCCAATGAAAAACATTCGAAGATTTCGCGAGAAGCGCGCTCACTCAGTCATGGGAAATTGGTAACATTTGGAAATCAAACGAGAAATACAAAAGATACTAACTCGAACGAGTATCTTTAAAAATTAAATATTTACAAATCTCATCCACCAGTTACTTTAGCCCTGGTTAAAGAGAAAAACAACAGCAACTTTGTGGTACTCTTTAATCTTTGCTCGAAGAGTCTTCTTCGCTCGTGAAAAAGTACAGGGTGTCTCAATACATGCGGTCGACCGACTGAAAGGTGATTTTAAAACCGTGTCGAAAAGAAAGGATAAAATTTGTTTTTCCGAGAAAATCGAGTTTGAATATTAATCGAGTACACGCGTACCAGAGATAATTTTCAAAGTTCATTTCCTCGAACGAAAAATGTTGTTCTATTTCACTTTCTATTTATTTATTCGTAGAGTATCCTCGTGTCGATTATTCGCGCCTGTCCAACAAGAAGGAATTAATTAATCAAACTCAAGATAAAAACAATTTTGTTCTGTGTCTTCTCGACACAAGCTGACCACGAGTCATGGAACAGCCTGTAGATTAAGCTCAGACTTAACCGACTGTAACGTAACACGTGCCATATATTTGCCATATGTTTTGAAAATTTGACTTCCGCTCACATTCATTAAAAAAAAAAATTACTGATCATCTTTGGAATAATTCCGAACTGGAGCAAACAGCTGCGACTAATCAACAATTTTTACAGAGCAACAAATTAATTAACAAGAACTCGCAGGCTCGCGCGAATGTTTCTCAAAGCGACTTCGAGTACAGCAGTCTCAGCAGCTGCTGCTGAAAAGAAGCAGCGTTTTGAAAAGAAAAGCGATGTCTAAATAAAACCGGTGAATAACGAGAGAAGAGCTCCGTAGAGAGAGAGAGAGAGAGAGATTCCAGAAAGCAACGCGCGGAATTCAAGTGGAAGTAACGAGGCCCAGTTTTCCTTGGATAAATAATTACGCTATTTTCGCCAATTGTTTACTATTCCCGCACGTTTCGCCGACGTCGTCCGGGACGGAGTGGTCGTCGCTGAACGCCGAGCGTATCGCTTATCAATGTAGGCCGCGGTTGCCTTTGTTCGTCGCGGCTGCTTTTTCGCGGCAGGCGCCTCCGTCGCAATAAAACGCCGTGTGTCGATAAACATGCCCGCCAACGATCCCCAAACAGTTGTCAATTTGAAACAACCGCGTTCTCCTCGCGTTTTCGTGATACGGAAGAATAACCATATTGGAAGAATATCGACCATACGCGTGTAGGCGGAGTCGTAGGTCTCTTCGCTCAGATATCTGAAATATCAGACTTGGATGCGAGCGATTCGTGACACTTTTATAATATTGATGTACTACAACTGCTGGAATTGTTAGCGAAACGCGAATGTAACTTTCACGTTGCACGATGTTGCACAAACGATCCATACGTGGTGTGTTTTATTTTTTTTTTTTTTTTCAGCTGATTCGGGTAGGACTTTTTCGTCGATTTTTTACGAACAATACGTTGCGAAATTTAAATGAAACCTGATGAGGCTGAGTTGTAACTGTAAAAAATTCGGAGTGCCTCTGCCAATTTTGGAGGAAATCATATTTCCTTCGAATGAGAGAAAGAAGTTATTACAGACATCGATCATTAATACTACAGAGATTGATGCTTTTTAATATCTATAAGAATTTATAATCAAAACAACATGGGATTTATTCTTCAAACTATCTACAAATTTTTAAAGGATAGTGCTACATTATTTTTTATACTTTTATATCTTTTTTTTTTCTTCCAGTTGTTCGTAACAATTTACCCGCACTGTCGAACAAAACGAGACTTTAATTTAAATAGAAACTTTGTTCCCCGAACTCGCGTTCATTTCATGTATATACATATTAATTTTATTCAGCCACCGTTTTCTTCTCAAAGTACCGTTTTTGCACGATAATTGTTTTCGAACGTGCAGTGGCCACAAAAAGAGTTGCCACGTCGTTGCCTTTATTGCAACACCGACACGGTAATTAATTAAGTTCGAGCTTTATAAAAACCGTAAGTTGAAAGTTTCAAAGTTATCTTACTGAAAAAAGAAAAAAAAAAAAAAAAAAAAGGAAAAAGCGAAACAACGCAGCGACACACAAAGGGGAGCGGTGGGAGGGGGAGGGGGGAGAAGGGAGGGAAGGGATATCGGTAAAATGAAATAAAAGTCGAAAACAACCAACAAACACGATAACAACAATATCGGAATAACGAAACGCAATAAACCGAAACGAAAATTGAAACGCAGAGATCGGAAAAATATTAGCGAACTCTTTAGAAGCTATTAATAAAAACCACCCACGCGTGTGATAACGGGATGGCCAAAAAATAAAATCATCAAAAAAAAAAGAAAAAAAAGAAGGAGATACGATGAGAACAACAAACACAACTTACAAAAGAAAAGATATTTTCTCTTCGATCCTAAATCAAGACTTTGCATTGAATTGCAAGATTTAGCTTCGAGTGGCTAATAACCCACATCAAGTGGTTAATGAGACTTCAAACAATGAAAAACAATGAAAGGAACAAAATATATTCAAATGTATTGAAACGTCGAAACGCGCGATGGCAAATTTCGCCACGTTTCAAAGTCGTTTCGTCGGCTTTGACTTTGAAACGTTCGAATCGAATTGAAACAACGAGTGATACCGAAGGGTGGAGGGGAGGAAGAAGAATTTTTCTGCGGAGAGAATTTCGCGCGTTCGGGCAAAATCTCGATTAATTTAGCTCGATGGACGCCGGCGGCCGAGTTAACGAGCGTAATTAGATAAGCCGGGATTAGTCTGCTACGTAATTCAGAGCGGATAATTGCAATGTCATCGTTCGACGTGAAACGATGACGCTCGTTCATTCATTCGACAACGTGAGTGTAACTGAGAGAGAGAGAGAGAGAGAGAGAGAGAGATCTCTCTCTATTTCTCTTTTACTATATCTCCTCTAATTCGCTAATCTCGACGACTGAAACCAATCATGCAACGACGAGCAAAGCAAATAATCGATCGTCTGTAACCACTTATTCCATTCTACCGACCAATTCGATTTATTAACTTGCACGTCGATCGTTGTCGTCAGTCAAGTATACAATTACGTTGTAGAATGACTAGGAAGAAAATTCTTCTCGCAAGATGCTAATTGCGCGGTCAACATTTGTTCACACTTGCGGCGGACAAGTGAGAATCCGAACGTTTAGAACTTAGAATATTAATCGAGAGTCGAGAGTTAATCAATTAATGATTATTTATCGTTCTCTTGGATACTTGTGACAAACTGTATAAACTGAGACTAGAAGAATTAGCTGGATTTTGCTGTGAATCGATCGTGGATGATTACTTATTTATTGAAAATGCGTAGAAATAATACGAATTATAATGATACGTAGAATAATGCAAATGATGCGAATTTCAACAACACGAGTGCAGAATAATGAAAGGGAAATATATACAGCGTTTCTAATTCCTTCCTAGAGTTCTTTCTTCTAATTACGTCTATAAAATCCTTCAAGTAATAGCTAAAACTTGCACGCAAAAAAAGAAAAACAAAAACTAACGTCTCGAAATAAAAGAGCCAATCAAATGTGAAAGATATTTATCTAAAATATCTATTCACTCCGTTATGTTCATTAATTATCATTATATATTATATTATATTATATAAGAATTATGAATTAATTAATTATTATATATTATTATTAAAAAATCAACTATAATCATTAGGAATTAATTAACAAAACGACAAATACAATCCACAAACCAATGTTCCAAAATCAGAATGAAAAAGAATGATAGATCCTCTTATCGAATGTGAATCACGCTTTATCCAAAGTTTCCACTCGGATCGTCCAACCATTCACGACGTATTCTCGACACACACACACACAATTCGGAACGGGATGCCTTCGAATAATTCAATTCGCGCCGGAGTCGTACGTTTTCCATTAACGTCATCCAAAATCAGCGTATCGTAAAACTAATGGAATTCCCTAGGTCTCGAGTATGCCACGCGACTATCGATTCGCAATAGACAGTTACCAGCAGCGCGACGATGGTGGAAACGCCACGAGGAAAGACGAATAGGAAGCCGATTTCACCGGCCGCGATAGTTTCTCTCCTCTCGCGAGAGAACGAGAAAAAAAATATCTCTTTTCGAGATCCCGGCGGAAGAGGGGATCAACACGATTCAGGGGCGAATCTTCTGAATTAATGAAACATCGAAGAAAGAAGTCGTTTCTCGATTTCGCTCGCGATGATCGCAACCATTTTTCTTCCAATGGAAGAAGAATGATTAAAATGTCCTGGAGTTCCACGCATTCATCCTGTATCGTGGTAGCTGTCTAACTGATGGGGATCGTCAAGTCGTTCCAAGAGCCAGATATAGAGTCAAACCACGGCAAACATGAATTTTCTGAGAACACTGAGGACTCTTCCTGGTGGAAAGCCTCTTGACAGTAACGAATTGAATCACGCGCAATTCTTCTTTCAATAACAAATATACTATATATGACTCTAATTTGTAAAACAGTCATGTGCTACTCAATTAAACTTTAATCGTACAGTCCATTATATCTTTCTCAATCAACTGTATTTATGTACTCAGTACAAGTATCATCGACAATATTGTAAGTATTGCCGATAATATTAAATCACGTATCATTTTTAATTGAAGTACTCATTATTTTGACAATCATACGCTATCAAACTCGCAACAATAATTAAAGCTGGCCAGATACCAGAAATAATCTAGCACTATACTCTGTTTTCCTTCTAAAAAATCATTTCTCAAGAACCATTTCCTCTTCCACTAATATTTGAAACTCTTGTAATAAAAAATTACACGCGATTCCTAGTTGAACAATCAGAAACAGCATCATACAGTTGGCAGAGCCCAAGCCCAATCACATAATTCATAACGCAATAGCAGTATATTTGAATCTGTTTAAGGGATCTCAAACTACGTCAAACATCGATTGCCCAAGAATAAGGCCAATTATTTTTTTTTTTAAACCACCTCTTCTTCCACTAATAAATCTTTTCTTGAAACGATCATTTACAATAACTAAGGTCACAATTGACAGAGCCTAAGCGTGAAATAATTTGCAGCGCGATAGCAGTATATTTGAATCTGTTTCGCGTCTAAAGGATCTCAAACTACGTCAAACATCGTAACCAAAAATCTCCTCTTCCACTAATATTTAAAACTCTTGTAATAAAAAATTACACGCGACTCCTAGTTGAACAATCAGAAACAGCATCATACAGTTGGCAGAGCCCAAGCCCAATCACATAATTCATAACGCAATAGCAGTATATTTGAATCTGTTTAAGGGATCTCAAACTA
The DNA here is from genome assembly GCA_903986555.1 of Heterotrigona itama. NCBI lineage: Eukaryota > Metazoa > Arthropoda > Insecta > Hymenoptera > Apidae > Heterotrigona > Heterotrigona itama. The sequence goes on from CAJDYZ010004740.1 coordinate 20,676, forward strand.
CGTCAAACATCGATTGCCCAAGAATAAGGCCAATTATTTTTTTTTTTTTTTAAGTCACCTCTTCTTCCACTAATAAATCTCTTCTTGCAACGATCATTTACAATAACTAAAGTCACAATTGACAATTAACCAAAAATCTCCTCTTCCACTAATATTTGAAACTCTTGTAATAAAAAATTACACGCGACTCCTAGTTGAACAATCACAAATAGCATCATACAGTTGGCAGAGTCCAAGCCCAATCACATAATTCATAACGCAATAGTAGTATGTTTGAATCTGTTTAAGGGATTTCAAACTACGTCAAACATCGATTGCCCAAGAATAAGGCCAATTATTTTTTTT